>QJNX01000215.1:63690-107043 GCA_004155925.1 Monosporascus sp. MG133 | reverse complement strand
GGGAAGGGGGGGGCGGTTCTGTAGCAGACAGCAAGGACATTTAGGTGCACAGGATTTCAACAAAGACAGGGCTGGTTGGTGTAGTGCTAACGTGCTCCGGGAATGTTACGCAGGGCGGCTTGGGCCCCTAGGGTTAGCATAAGTCCGGAGGTACTCATATGGGGAGAGAGCCCGGTTTGAATCCGGGACCAGTCAATCTATTTATTTTTTTTTTTCCCCTTGCCACCCTTCCTGTTATAAAACAATTTTATATATAACAAATTCCCCCGATTCCGTTACCCAATCCCCCTTTTCTGGTTTACTCTGCAGAAAAGGACCATCATGAGAACTTCGTCCGTCAACACAACAGCTAGTGAGGTGGTCATGATAGACACCTCCATGGTAACGGGGAAAATCTCCTAGGCTGTATCTCTAGCGTGGCCAGAGGCATCTTTAGCCCTAAGAAGTTCGTGAGGCACTTGAACTGGTACACTACACCCGAAGAACCCCGAATCCATTTAGCATAGTTGACGTAAGGGGGAAACACCCGCAACGTCACGGGATCGTAATGGCGTATTGAAATGGACAACCCAGAGGTCCTGGGTGCTTGGCTCAATAGTAGGCGAACACGACTACATGTACATGACAGATTCCGTATCATTTGCCAAGGCTTGGAAAGGCAGTATGAACCATGGAAATACATGTATGTTAAATGCAACAGTGTGATATGGACGGATGAGGGTTACTCCTAGGTGAGTTATCAAATGAAGTGTTACTCCTTGTGCCCCAATCCGGGAAGTCAGCTTAGCGCGTTTTTTCGGTCTACCTTTGATATTTTTAATACCAAAAGCCCTTCAATTATTTGCGTCTCTTCCCGTTTTCTTCACATCATCCCGCCGAACTCCACTGCTGTCCCTAAGAGTCTCTGTAAACCATGGCCATGGACGTCACTGGTGTATCCCTGGCTGTTGGTGCCGGTTACTGCTTGTTCCAAGCGTTTTCTTTGTGGTGGCTAGAAAATTCATCAATTACTGTAGGCAGTGGGATCGCATTGAAAATATGCTGTTATTCGCGGAGAGGGGTTTTCGAGTAGTTGTCTTTGCGGACTAATTGCTTAATGCGGCAGAAACAGAATCTGAGAAAAGCAAATCTATTGCAATGACTAAGACTATGACAGCTTTTCTGTTGTGGTCGATGTCAGAGGTTGGGCATTAATCGAAGCAACGCTAACCGAGGCCAAGAAAACATATGGCAGGCTCGACTATGCTGTGAACTGTCCTGAAGTGAGTACATGCGATGGGCTGATACCATCCGGGCATCACTAGCTAGGGTTTGACAGGTTCCCCGCTGAAGAGAAGCCGATATTTCAGGTTTGGACGAGCCGGAATACGATCTCCTGCACGATATTAATGCGAAGGGCATCTTGCATCGTCTTCAAGAAAAAAATCACTGTTATAAAGGACCAAGAACCTTATACGTTGAAGGACGTAGTGGCCGTCGTAATGTAAGGCCGGGGTTCATCGTCAATGTCACATCATTGTCCGCCCTCCTTTGTAATGCCAAATTTACCACTTATGCCACGAGTAAATTTGCTGCCCGGAGGATAACAAGTGTGCTGGGAGTCAGAATAGTGTCTGAGATCGGAACAAGTAAGGCTGCTAAGCTTTCTTTGCACCTATCAGCTCTAGAAAACTTGAGTACCTGTTTCCGAAGTAACGAGCTTTGCCCGGGCTTTGCCAATCCTACCAATGCTTTAACGTGGTATTGAAAAGCGACGCATGGTTAAAGAAGTAATCAATAAATCGATGCCTCTTGGCCGCGTTGCCGTACCCGACGAAATTGCACATGCGATTCTTTTCTTAGCCAGTCTTGGAGCAAGGTTTGTGAAGGGCTATCAATAGTGGTGGATTCCGGAGTGTCTGTCGGCATTCTATCCGAAGTCTTCTTTTCGCTAACCCCTATATCTTCCTGGGTCTATTTCCAAGTATGCTTAGTCACTGAGTGTAGTGGAAAAGCTAGGAACGGAAGGACCATCGATTTAGAGCCAGCAATCCAGCTGGGCCGTCCTTAGGTTCAAAGACTTTTTATACACCGTCTGCACTTGGGCTTCTCTCCAGGCTTCTTGAGTGAGATGTATATGTGTAGGTCATGTAAAGCTGCCGTCAAAAAGGGGCTGGACAGAAAAAGCCGAGCGTAACTCAACAGGATTGCAATAATCGAATTTAGAGTTACGAAGTCAACTTATCGCATCGGCCCGTCACTAACAAGGGGTATTGGGCCTTGTTGCGTATTGAAACCCCGACTACCGAGAATATTTCGGCTCTCAAGGTGACAAACAGCTCAGGTGGGGATCCGAGACCCGAGGCCCTGTATGAATACCATGTATATTATGCCGCGTAAATATACTCGTCAGATGATACCTCGTGTTCCCGCTCCTGTTAACCCGAAGTCAGGGGGGAGATTCGAAAGCACCATCGATAACGCGAGCTCGTGCCATATTTCCTCTTTCGGAATTAAGTGCATATGATGTGCATATTGACGTTGCCGATGTTCGGGCCGCTCCAATTTGCGGTAAGGTCGATGCAACCTAAGGAGCCGCATGTCGTCCAATGAGCGGCCCGGCTCGCACCCACGTTGCATGACTTCATACCGTCACCCTATTTCGAATCATCCGCGCGAACCATACTTAGAATGCGTTTCTTTCGTATCTGTTTTGTGGTTCTTGGGTCTTGCCATTAGATCCCATGATAAATGAATAGAACGAATAAGCAAAGTAGGTCAGTGTTCAAACTTATGCTAAGTGAGGACAGAGGCTTACCGCACAAACAGTCACCTGTCACACTTGATCATTAAGATGACCAAACTAAGACTTCGACCGGGCCTCTAAATAGGCTTGGGAGATCCGGTGCGTCCTGCTAGTATTTGTCTGTCAAGTTAAACAACCCCCGAGGAACTGTTTGGTGTTGCAGTCCACCCTCCGCATTCCATAGCCCCTAGGAATGTTACGAAAGAGGGCTATGGACATACGTTTTACATGCCACTATGGATCGGCTTGCAACCTTTCTTAGGAACCATGAGACCTTATAACGACTCTGAAAGCCGGTGACGAGGAGAGGGCGGTGGACGCGACCCGTTCTATTATTACACCTGCGTGTCTCAAGACTAGAATTGAAGACTAGATGGGTTCTTGGTCAATGTAGAAAGAAGAAGGCGATCGTCTTCAGATACATCCCACCTAACACATAATGCATTCACTGCCTTGACCTGTGCCGCTTCTGTGTAGCTATAGCTTTATACGCAGCCTCATATCATAACGCTGCCTTGTATCGTAGCAACGCTCCTCCGTGCAAGCCAATACGTCCAAGTGAATTTCATATATTACATTTCATTCTGGAAACGAGGCTTCTTTAAGCGGTAGTGCATTATACCGCGCTTCTCTCAACACGGGATTTCCAGAAAAATACGTGAAAAGGGGACAAGACATCGCTTAACCTCCCGTCGAGGCCAATGTACCGGATTTACACGTGCATCGTTTTATATCCATGTGGAACAAGCCATATCTGTCAAGCACATGCTGTGTAACCTCGCCCTATATCCCGCAGAGTGGCTGGTACCGGACTTGCTATTACCTATCGCGCGGGACTCGGGACACGGTGCCGAGTGTCAGGCTGTCAGAAAACAAGTGTGGTACCATCTCTCCAAGTATCGGCCAAATCTAGACCTGCTAAGGTCTGTTACTCAATCCAGCCTACCACTGGTCTGACAAGTGCTTACTCTCAGTGTTGGCCCAATGGCGAGGCAGATAACCCCCCCGTGCAACCCCGCCCATCAAGGAAACCTTGGTTCCAGAAAAGGGGTTCGTCTCTAATTGGCCGTGTTGGAGACCAGAGATACGGTTCTTGAAGCAAGGGAAAGCAGGTTCAAGGGCCTAGAAGACCGTTGTGGACCACCTCCCGAGCCCTACCTTATCGGCGTATTACAACGTCTTGAGGGATTTTGGCATTTTAGCGAGGTTTCAAACACTCAGACTAAGCTACAATCTGCAAAGTCCTCCGTGCCATGTTCTCCTCTCTCGCCGCCTCCCCGAGGCTCATATACGTTCGGCAGAATCGACGCGATAATTACGTAAACGGCAATTTACGTTTATCCTCAGTATTGAATCGTCCGTTTACGCCCGGAGAGGTTCGTACCTGATGGCTTTTGCCAATTCTCCATTCAAATTGACGCGTGGACAAATGTAACCCTTACACAAGGTGAGCTCTCCGTCACATGCCAACTGACGCCAAAGCATCTATTCGCTTTGAATCTGAAGGGCGCGGTACAGATGACAATGTAACGATGTGTCGGCATGTGAAGAAGGGGAAGTCCGAAGAAGGTGGGAGTGACAGAGGCAACGGACTTTGGAGAAGGTGGTTGTGTTACTGGTTCTCTAGCAGGCTGTCGGAGTCTCCGTTGTTGCCGCGACAACCCTGTTTGGCTGGTGAAAATGCATAAATCGTAACGCCAATTCTCTTAAGAACGAGGAAATGACAGGGCGAAATTTCTGATGACAGACCTTCCCCAGAAGTGAAATCCGTGAGAGAGCCTCGTAAATATACCCGATTATACGGCGTGGCGAATTGTGTACGCGCTAATCGGTGCTTGGACAAATACGGGACAATAGAATCAATCGGGGATCTTGTATCCCCTATCAAGTTTATCGACATGGCGGAAGACATCTCAATCGCCATCGAGCTGAAATTCTTGATACCCTTCCTACCATACGGCAGAGCAGAAGGAAAGCTTCCCCGTGGGCCACCGATAAGAGAAGTCGACTACATAAAGGATATGAAAGGTATAGAGGACATAGACAGGGTAAAACTCTGGAAGGACACGTTCAACGGCGTAGCTGGTGCTATCAAGGACGTTCCTGGTCAGGATGCGATCACTAGCTTTGAGCTCTTGGACCGGAGAGCACAAGAACGGGAATACTGGGCTTCGAAATGGATCGTCAAAGAGTCAAAGTCGGCTGAGCCCGCAAAGGACGACCCGGACAGCAACCGCTTCGTTTGGGTGCCAGTTGAAATCAATTCTCCGAAGATGGCTTGGAGACATGCTGCTACCCTGAAAATAATCGAAATGGTATTGAAAAAATTGACAGCGACATACCACATGGTGTCGAACCACAGCTGCGAGCTTCATGTCCACGTGGGACGTCTGGATGGCCGACCGTTCTCTCTGGCATCAATGAAGAGGATAGCAATATTGTTGTGGATGGCGGAGCCGACAATGCGCAGAGTCAAGGACCCTCAGTCGCCCAATTTTGATCACACATATACATGGAGTTTCGCACTGCGGGACCATAGTCGACTTGCAAAGGGGATTCGCGAGGCCAGGATACCCCAGGTCCGTACCCGACGTGGACTCGAAGGTCTGGATCGTACTTTGGTACGCTATTTGCGGAGGGGAAAGGTCATGCATCCGGAGCATCAGAAGGCAATCGGATGTATATGGAGGGTAACTTCGTACGAGGAACTTGGGAGGATGATGTCCGGGGAGGACAGACCGCATCGTCGGCTTGGGTTCAATTTCAGCGCTATGGGGGAAGAAGACGAAAGAGCACGAGGTAGTCCGAAAACCCTCGAGTGCCGATTCCTCGAGGGAGTCATCGAAGTGGGGTTGATCGTTAGCTGGGTTAAGATATTCGGCTTTATGGTCCAAGTTGGACTCGATAGGCACGATGCCGAAGGGCGATTTGCGAAGAGCGTCTTAAGACTGGCGGAGGAAGATGATGAGTTGCCGTTTGATGAAGCCTTCCGACGATTAATGGCCGATTTGGGAATTGACGAGGAGACGTCGAGGCCCGTGCAGGCGTTAATTCGGAAGATCCACTCTGAGAGGCCATAGGGGGGATTATAATCCGTACGCAGAGATAGACCATCTGTTTGTACCGCGCCTGAATGTCAGCACAGTGTGTTTGCTTATTTGCAAAGCCGGGATCCGCCTTTGAAATTATCTTGCATATGTTGGGTCTATGGTCTGAAAGGCATAGAACCTCGCTCCAGCCTTTCAGCAAGGAAGTCCTAAGCATGTTGGCTCCGGAAAGACAACTGCAATCACGCGCTCGGGTTGGCTACCAACCCTTCGGCACCTTCAACTCGCATACGCGTTACAGCAACTTATTGACCCGATTTGCTCAACCTTTTATGGGAATTTGGAAGTTGGAACGCTATGACACTTCTCTCGCCTCGGGGATCTCCAGACTGGATGGTTAGACGGGTGCGGTTGCAGTTAGGTAGATGGTCTTGCAACCCAGAGTAGGATGTCCAGAGTGATTCGACGGATATCTCACTCTAGGACATCCGAAAAGTAAAGACGACGTTGATTGTGTTGGTGTTCGCGAGTCTGGAGTCTCAACTTCCTGCTGCGCCACACCTTTGGGCACTTGAAATTGTGATGGCCACCGTGCACCGCACAAAAAGGAAGCTGTCCAACCAACTGATTAAGTTAGCCAGGATGCTCTGCTACATACCTCGAGACTCAGAATTGGCTACAGGCTTGAGGCTGTCAGGCCGGAAGTTCAGCGGCCCCATTCCCCCGATAATCCTCTCTGACGGCTCGCCAGGTAATCGTCCATACATAGAGGCGAGGTCCGTAACCGTTAACATGAAGTCTCTTTCTCTGTTGGCAAGCGGTGCACTGTTCGTCGTCATCAAATTGACTCCGACCACAGGTCGTGCACCAATGGCTCCAACTGTAGGGAGTACCAAACCAGCTCATCTTCTCGACCTGACACGCTTCCGCACTAAGGGATTGCCCGTTAGTGAGCGGAAATCGCCAGCGGACTGCCCATTCGACAATCCGTTCCATGTCGCGCCTCTTGTCCTCCGAGGTTTCGAAGTCAATTATCAACTTTTTCAGGTTCGGCATCTTCCCGAATGCCAATCCCCACTACGACGTCTAAATCAGTATCTGTCTGACTACATATCATGGCAAGGTAGACGGGAGTCGTAGGACAAGTTTCAAAAGCTATCAAGTCCGGAATGCTTATATGAGGAAACTCGTGTCCAACAACCAAGAGGACAAATGGGAAAAGAATGGGTCCCGAAATTGCTTACTGCTTCTGGTTTGAATAGGGGATTGCCACCTTCCACTAGCATATCTGCTTTCATCTCAGCTATGTTAACTCTGCCCTTGAACGGGTTGATTATAGGTGGTTGGTTCGACTCCCAGTGCCACCAGTCGCTCCGGCGCAACGTGATGCGCAACGTCTCTATAGGCCGAAACCATGATTTATCATTGACGATAGTCCAAAACCTTTCGCGGTCTTCTAACCAGAAGATTTGTGTGAACAGCCGAACAGAACGCACAAGGTCCGATTGGTTAAAACCGGGGAGTGATGAGGGGTTCCCCAGCTTGCGAGCGAAGTACTGGCGAATACGAGCATTGTGAGACGAGGTTAGCCCTGCATCAGGACCACGGTAGAGATAGAGGACATGTTCCTTCTGCAACAACGGTAAGGCATGCGCTTCGAGATACACTCTCCTGCAAGTTTGCAGTAGGGCAATATTGATGAGCATCGGCCTCGTGTTGTCAGGACGGAGCCAGTCGCCAACTGGGGTTGGTTGACGGAATGCCGAAGGTGTGGGGTCTTCTGGGAGCTCTGGGAGCGGTACAGCGTCATGATTATAACGGACAACAGGGTCATGCGACAGACTTTCTGCATCAGGGGATTGATACTCAGCTAGGGAAAACTGAAATATCAGAGTTCTGATTTCTGAAGGAATTCGGCCATTGAAGAGCGGAGAGGACAGTTGGGGGTCAATATGCTGAGTTTCAAGGTACTGGCATAGGTTGAATGATGACTTGGGAGTAGCTTCATCCCGTGAGACGGGCGGCGGCAAGTGTGGTTGTGGTTCATCTGACTGGGGTCGAGAGGGACCCTCCTCATGCCGGCGGAACCACCGGGAGGTAACTGGGAGACGAGAGAAAGGATTTCGCAGGTGGTCCATGATATAATGAATCGGTCCACTTAGAAGGGCACTAGGATGATAACACGTCTGGAGGTTGAAGTCTCGTTTATGAGTTGAATTACGGGACAAATGCCGTTTCAAAGCCTGATGATGAAGCCTACAGACTTCAGTGACGGAAAATGTGCTAGCGGTCCAGATAGGTAGCTGCGAAGGTGATTCCAGGCATAAAACTTAATGGCTTGATCCCGAGTCATACATAGAATGCATAAGCTGCTTCGTATAAATGTATAATACTCAAACCCAAACTTGGTGGTTATCACGTATGCCTCTGGTCGAGCTGTTGTATATCAATTAACGACGCTTACTGTAAGTAACATCAGTAGCGTCCAACACTTCAGCCACCTAGACCTAAGCCACATCAGGTGGGGGATTATATGCCACTGGCCACAATTGACCAGGAGCTGCTTCTAGGGATTCTAGGTACAGTAGGTACTTCGTACTTGCTTCGAAACTTACGTATTGGCGTAGTCGCGACTTGACTTGCCAAAATTTCCAACCAAGACTTCAACATCTCTACCGTCGGCGCTGTCGCTCAACCACGCCACTTTTATCCCCCTTGCCATTAATATCTGAGACAGTCAGGATGCCCGTCGTTAAGGGGGGAGTGTGGACTAATATTGAGGTAAGTAAAGTAATCGGTTTTGCTACCGTGTGCACGTCTCTCGACTCTCCCAAGGGTCCTTAGAAGCGGATGTTTTATTTACTAACCTGAATCGTCTCCAGGATGAAATCCTTAAAGCTTCCGTCTCGAAATATGGGTTAAATCAATGGGCGCGCGTTTCATCACTTCTATCGCGAAAGACGGCCAAGCAGTGCAAGGCGCGATGGAACGAATGGCTGGACCCGAGCATCAAGAAGATAGAATGGAGCCGTGAGGAGGATGAGCGACTACTCCATCTCGCGAAGCTTATGCCCACGCAATGGCGTACTATAGCCCCCATCGTCGGTCGCACCGCAAACCAGTGCATTGAGCGTTATCAGAAGCTCCTTGATGAAGCCGAGCAACGTGAAGCTGCAGGACTTGGCCTCGCTGGTCCGGAGGGCGGCGAGACTCAGGCACCAAGTGCCGATGACGTGCGACGCTTGCGACCCGGTGAGGTCGATCCGGATCCCGAGACGAAGCCAGCGAAGCCCGATACGATTGATATGGATGAAGACGAGAAGGAGATGCTGAGCGAGGCGCGTGCTCGTCTAGCAAATACCCAGGGTAAGAAAGCAAAGCGGAAAGCTCGCGAGAGACAACAGGAGGAATCGAGGTATGGCCCCTTACACCCTTGCTTCTAGTGGCCGTCCCCATATTAATGTAAATCTACTTCAAGACGACTGGCTGCCCTTCAAAAGAGGAGAGAACTAAAGACCGCCGGTATCAACATCAAGGTCGTCACCCGCAAACCCGGTCAGATGGACTACAACGCCGATATCCCGTTCGAGAAAGCGCCCGCACCAGGCTTTTTCGATACCGCGGAAGAGCAAGTCCTAAACGAGCGGCAACGAGCGGCCTTTGACCCACGCAAGCAACAAACGGGAAGTAAGCGAAAAGGTGATGAAGATGACGACGCGGACAGAAAGAGAAGGAAGAATGAAAAGGATGGTTCTGCCTCCTTGCAGGCTGCGTTGAAAGCAGGGCAAATGCAGAAGATACGAGAAGCAGAACAGAGCAGCAAGAGACGAGCGCTTGTCCTCCCAAGCCCTCAGGTGAGCGATAGTGAGCTTGAGGACATCGTCAAGATGGGGATGATGGGAGAGCGAGCAAACCTACTCGCCCAGGCGAGCGAGAACGACGCGACAAGGGGCCTGGTCAATACATACTCGACGCTGAATACCCAAACGCCCATCCGGACACCTATGGCCCCCCCGGAAGAAGATCGCGTTGCAAACGAGATCAGGAACATCCGCGCCCTCACCGATGCTCAGTCGGCGTTGCTTGGAGGGGAGAATGCGGATCTTCACGAAGGCTCTGGGTCGACCGGTTTTGACGGAGCCACACCTCGGAAGCATGTTGTGGCTACGCCTAATCCACTAGCCACCCCCCTGGGGGCTGGCGTAAGCGGAGTCAGCGCCACGCCTCTGAGACCTGGCCAGACGCCTTTGCGCACACCCCGAGACAACCTTGCGCTCAACGCGGGAGGCAATGAAATGTCCTTAGTTGGGGGGACGCTCAAGGACATGCGACTCCGGGAGCTCTCCATGAGACATAAACTCAAGCAAGGTCTGGCGTCTCTACCGAAGCCTAGGGAGACCGAATGGGAGCTTGAAATCCCGGAAGACCAACGAGAGGTTACGGCTACCGAAGAGGTAGAGGAGGACGCGGAAGTGCGGGACCAAAGAGAGCGAGCCATCCGGGAGGCTCAAGAGCAACTGGAGCGGAAGAGGCGGACCCAGGTTATGCAAAAGGAGCTCCCCCGACCGGAATTTGTCGACGTCGAAGCTCTCGTACGAGAAGCATCTGCTGTGTCCGACCCACTGGAACGGTTGATCGCAAAGGAGGCCGCTCTTCTTATCGCCAACGATGCAGTTCGATACCCGCTACCCGGTTCGAGGGTCAGGGGTAAGCCTTTTCAATTGCAGCGGATCGATGACTCTCCGCTGGCCGAAGCGCGCTTGAAGATCCTGATGGAGGTTAAAAGCGAGCCCAAGCCCGAGGAGGTTCAGGCGGTGTGGGAGCGAGAGCACAACAACGCACTCCTGCTGGGTCTAGGCTGCTACGAAGATGACGACGATGAGGAGCAAACGGCGGCTATGAAAGCGGCCCTTGAAGTAAGTTCATACGTTGATGGACACCCCCACTCTGACCCCTTACGCTAACAACGCTTCAGTCGGTGCAAGAGTCTATGATGTCCACCGCAGAGAGGTGCGATAAACTAGAGAAGAAGCTCAAACTCCACCTAGGCGGATACCAGCAGCGGGCCAAGACCTTGCGATCGAAGATGGGCGAAGCCGCCGAGGCACTGGAAAAAGCGACGTCCGCGCTCAACGCGTTTAAGACCCTGCAGATTTCCGAGGAGATCGCTATAAGGAGCCGGAGGGAGGCGCTCATGGAGGAAGTCAATTACATCAGTCGGAGAGAGCGCGAGGCGCAGGAGATGTACAGACAAGCTAAGGAAGAGCTGGACAGTCTGGACGACGGCATTAACGGTTATCACTGAAGCGGTGCAGGGAAATTGCGTGTATGTATATTGACCATCTCAGGTGGCGTTGATTAGGGGTAGAGCATAATGATGAAGCATCCTTGTTAGCCACGACCAAACAGCAACCCAGTAGCACAGGAAGTAGGCAGTCCGGTGATACAGCAGACCAGTAATACCCCGCGAAACCCAAAGCCTATTTTCGCAATCTTCCGGGAATCCTAAAATGCAAACCGCTCGCTTGTTACTCTACTTCCTGTCGCCCAACCGGGGCAACCTAATAGGGGCGATCAAGGCGGCGCTCACGACGGCGACGGCGACGCAGCACAGGAAGGTCACGCGCACGGCGGCCTGATAGCTCAGCACGACCTGCTCGCGAACGCCCTTGTCGGCGAGCCGCGCCACGGCCTCGACGCTCTCGCGCACGCGCGCGATCAGCGCGCGCTTCCACGCCTCGTCGCGGCCGTCCACGCCGTCGGCGACCACGTAGAGGCTCAGATAGCGAAACAGCGCGTTCTGCAGCACGAGGCTGCTGGCAGCAACGCCCAGCACGCTGCCCAGCGCGCGCCAGAGCATCAGCGCGCTCGTCACCACCGCCTGCTCGCGCTGCGTCGACGACGCGAGGAGCGCAACGAAGGTGCCGGGGAATTGGAAACCTTGCCCCATGGAACTTGCGAGGCTGAATTAGCGACCTTAGGGGAAAAGGAGGGTTTTTAAGCCCGTGGAAAGCTGCGGGGCCGTTATTCATAGACTTACGATGGTATCAGGAGTAGTAGGTACAAAGGGGTTGGCCACCCGCGCTGTATTGAAGCGAGCGCCGCCGTGCCGAGGATGTTCAGCGACGTGCCTAGTGTTAGGGGCCACTTGAGGCGTCGCGTCCATGTTATGAGGAACCCCGTCAGCGTCCCGCACGTCGAGGCCATCGCCGTCGGGACCACGAGGTAGAGCCCCGATTCCGTGGCGGAGGTCAGGAGGACGGCTTGGAAGAATAGAGGCCTGCTGGTTGAGTTTTGAGGGCGTGTGAGAATTGTTCGAGTACCTGGGTTTCCAACAACGAGACGGGGAGGCGGGTGGGACGCCAGGGACTTGGAAGGGGAGGCTAGAGGAGAAGGAAGGGGGGAATGACTGCTTACTTACGCGTTGAACAGGATCGCGTTCATGAGGAACGAGGCGAGGAAGTTGGAGAAGATGATGTTGGCGCGTGGCGAGCTGTGCAGCAGCTCCAGTGGCAGGATCGGCCGCTTGGCCCGGCTCTCGACCCAGAGGCAGACGGGGAAGCAAACCCCGGATGCGATCAGCGATGCTATGATGAAGGGGTGCGACCCTAAAATCATAAGTTTCACTTCGACCCCAGGGGCATGTATCGGCGTTGCTACTTACATGGCAACACGTTGCCGCCAAGATTCTGCCGGGCTTGTTAGATGATGAAGCAACGGTACTGGTTGGCTGGATAGGTAGACAGCTGTGTACGTACCAGGCCCAAAATCAGGAACGTGATGGAAGTGGTCAGCAACAGCGACCCAGCGAAGTCGAACGCTTTCATGGCCTCCATGAGCTTCTCCCTCTTCTCGTACAGACCGAGGTCCGCGGGGATGACCCAGGCGGTGACGAAGAGCATGAGGACGAGCGGGGGCACCTGGATCCCGAACTCCCACCTCCAGCCGAGCCTGTCGGCCATCAGCCCGCCCAGGGCCGCGCCCGCGGCCGTCCCGATGCCGTAGACGATGTTAATGTAGCTCTGGTACGGGCCTCGACGTCTGTACAGTTGAGAGAGTCAGCCAGGCTACAATCATGATGGTCTTGGGATGCGCAGAGATGGTGGGCTTTGTCCGTCGCCTATCCGACTCACTCGATAGGCACTAGGTCGCTAATGATGATATTACCCAGCGCCATCATCCCCCCCGCGCCCAACCCACAGAGGGCGCGCGCGATAATAAAACTCGTCATGCTGCGCGCGAGCGCGCACCACAGAGTCGCGACGGCGAAGATCGTCACGGTGGCGAGGTAGGGGGGCTTGCGGCCCACGGAGTCCGAGAGCCGGCCCACCATGGGCTGGAACGCCGTGTTGGTCAGCAGGAAGGCCGTCGACAGCCACGACGCGCTGTTGGAGCTCCGGAAGTACGACGTTATCACCGGGTGGCTCGACGCCATGATGGTCCCGTCGAAGCACGCGATGAAGTACGTCGCCATGACCCCCACGAAGACGGCCCAGAAGCGCCGGTTGTCCGTGTCGATCAGGAACTCCCGCTGCGTATTTTGCGGTTTGGCGGCAGCGACGGTGCCTGCTTCGGCGTCGTGGCGCCTTGATGTGAACGGCCCCTCAGAACCGGAATCCGCCTCGGCCTCTTCGGCAATCGCGGACTCGGGAGTTTGCCTCTCCCCATGCTCGTGCACCCACGACGGCCGGCATCTGCTGCCCCCGGATCGGCTCCTGTTGCGGAGCATGGCCGACTCCAGTGCCTCAGGCGCGAGCCCCGATGGGGTCGACGAGACGCTGCGCGCGAGGAGCAGGTCGGACTCGTTACGATCAAAAGCCTCGAGACCAGATTCGTCGCCGTGGCCGGAGATATTGATAGGAGCCGGGCGGCTCTCGACAACTCCAAAGTCCCGAGACTCCCCAAGGAGCGGTGTCCGCTCGTCGCCATCACGCGGGCCTCGACGTCCGGGGGATTGCCCTCGAGAAGCGGCGCTCATCCCGGATTCCGGCATGGCTCTTTACTCTGGGGACTCCTTTTGGATTGCTAGTTATCTAAGGCCGGTAAAAGCGGAGAGCTGGACGGGCTGGGGCTTTAAATATGCGGCCTATAAATAAGGCGTCATGCAGGAAGAGCCATCTCACCGCCGAAAACTTCTACATCGGGTGTCATACGTATCATGATCTTTTATAGTACTTACCGCATTCTCACGTGTATATTATTGCACATAATCGTATATTTGAAAGGATCGTCTAATTTAGCTCGCCTAATTATGGAACACTGTTCTACACTTCGGAGCTGGATGTCTGGTAGCGTTATGAGGCAACCCGATCTGGTTCTAGCTACTGCTATGAGATCAACTGATTTAATTGGCGATCGATCTCTGATTGGTCCAGTTGGATACGGGGCATGGCTTTGAAGCGTCTTAAGCTTCGATTGCTGCCGATGTATTGATGCTTCATCGTGAACGAGCGTTCTTCTGTAGGTTCACTAAACGAAAGTTTAGATTCGATCCACCGAGTTCCGACTACTTAGAGCTGTGGCTGAAATGTTGACAGTCAAAACCATTGAGCCACAGGACTTACGCACCGGTACTTACCACCTTTGTAGAGCTCGGGTTGGGGATTTGAGGGATTGGGGGACGAAGATACCTTTATAGACATTTGTTACGAAATTAATTGATGTGTAATCTGGTAGAGTCCAGCCATTCTCAAAGTAGTCATATGTACTTCGTAAAGGAGTAGGTACATGTAAGACATATAACTTGCATGCGGAGCCCAGAAGGACCCCGACAAGCCGTAATCTCGAACTAATGCATCCCAAACCTTCCAATGCCAGCTTGCACTTCATTGTAAAAAAGTTGCCTAGACTAGATACTCTTATTTTGACTTACTACATGTAGGTAAATATGGTCGCAAGCTCTTCGGCATCAAGGAAGAATAGGATTTGAATTGGTGTCTTTCTCTCTTCACACTCTTCTTTCCGGAAAAGCTGAAGGCTTCCTTTTTTTCTTCTTTCTTCCAAGCCCATTTATTTCCTCTCTCTTCCACTGCGGCGTTGATGTATTGATCACCGTCAACTAGCCCTACTCACCTTTACGGCTCTCGAGATATACCGAATTAAAAAGAGTCGTTTTATCCCTTAACTCTTTACTAATCACCAACTCACTCATACTTGCCATGTTACTATAGATGCAGCGAAGCCTTCAATTCATTCATGGCATGCTCTTACAGTAATAATACCACCGCCGTCGCCGTCGCCGTTTCTACCGTGTCTGCCATTTCTGCCTACTGTCGCCCGCCATGAGCTCCATCGTCTTCGTCGTATCCCCACTCGAGGCCATCGCTGCCTCCAAAGAGGCCCAGAGAAACAAGAAACTCGCTGAACTCGCCGAAACCGCACTCAAGGCCGTCAAGGAAGGAGGTTCCCAGTTGCCCGATCCCGATGTCGTCTTTGCCCCTTTACAGTTGGCTACGAAGTCGGGTAACAGCCAATTGATCAATGCCGCTCTCGACAGCATACAGAAGCTCATCTCTTCCTCGTATTTCTCCGTTAACAGCACCACCGGCGCTACCCAAGAAGATGGCACCGAGCAGGCGCCTATGATAGATCGCGCCATTGACACGATATGCGACTGTTTCCAGGGAGAGACCACTCCCGTCGACGTACAGCGCCACATCGTCCAGGCCTTGTTAGCCGCCGTACTGAACGATAAGATCGTTGTCCATGGCGCCGGCTTGCTCAAGGCGGTTCGCCAAGTATATAATGTCTTCTTGCTGTCTAGGAGCACCGAGAACCAGCAGGCCGCCCAGGGAACCCTGACGCAGATGGTTGGTATGGTGTTCGAACGCGTTAAGATGAGGTTACACATGAAGGAGGCCCGGATGAACCTTGGGAAGCTAAAGCACAGCTCTAGCAACGTCACTTTCGACCAGTCCGACGCGGCCAACGAGAATGCTGAAAATGGCAATGGTTTGAATGGAGATGAGGCACCCCGTGATCCTACCGATGGGGAGACCGCGACCGAGGCAGGCGTGGCAGGGGAACCCGCGACGGGGGCAGCGACGGAACCTTCAAAGTCCGCGGAGCCAGGAAATGGGGGCGCTAAGCTGACCCTAAAGGACCTCGAGAGTCGAAAGGATTTCGACGATTCGAATTTGGGCGACGGTCCTACTATGGTCACACAGCTGAAAACTTCCAAGAAGCCGGCGAGAAGCGTCTCCGAGAACGCCCAGAACGACGTCGCTTCCGAAGGGACTGCCGAGTCTGCCGAGGCCGAAGATGAAGTCTACATACGCGATGCCTACCTCGTCTTCCGCTCGTTCTGTAACTTGTCGACCAAGGTCCTCCCTCCCGATCAGTTGTACGATCCGCGCGGCCAGCCTATGCGATCCAAGCTGATATCTCTCCACCTAATCCGCACTCTTCTGAACAACCATATCCACGTCTTTACTTCGCCCCTGTGCACCATTACGAACACGAAAAATAACGAACCGACGAGCTTTCTCCAGGCCATTAAGTTTTATCTCTGCCTTAGCATCACGAGAAATGGAGCAAGCTCGGTCGATAAGGTCTTTGAAGTGTGCTGCGAGATATTTTGGCTGATGCTGAAATTTATGCGAGCCCCTTTCAAGGCAAGTGGCATTCTATTCATGGCCCAGGATCCGTGGCGTGACTCCTTCATCTAACTGAGCTCAACAGAAAGAGATTGAAGTATTCCTCAACGAGATCTACCTAGCTCTTCTCGCCCGACGGACCGCGCCTCTGTCTCAAAAGCTCTATTTCATCAACATCCTGGCCCGCTTCTGTGGTGATCCTAGGGGCCTGGTTGAGACGTACCTGAATTATGACTGTGACGGTCAAGTGGACAACCTTTTCCAAACAATTATCGAAGATCTATCTAGGTTCGCTAGCGCCTCGGTGGCCGTTACGGCTGCTCAGGAACAGGCATACGAGGAGAAGAATTCTAATGCGAACCCGCCATCAGAATGGCAACTTAAGGGCATGTTACCTCCGCCCCTGAACGTCAGAGATATTGCACCTCCGAGCGACCCCGAACCGGAGATACCGAAGGAATACGTTCTCAAGAGGGCGGCCCTAGAATCTCTTGTCGAGGCGTTGCGGTCCCTCGTCAACTGGTCTGTGGCGGGGCGTGCTGATGGCAATGGTGGGTCGCCGGATGGTGCAGCTCGGGCATCGGAGGACATTCGGGAGTCGATCGACCCTTCGGTTGGTGATGGCTCCTCTCGCTTGGAAACGCCTTTGCCCCCCTCCACACCCGTTATGGAGGACGATCCGGCCCAGTTGGAGAAGGAGAAGGCCCGGAAAACGGCACTGACGAAAGCTATTCAGCAATTCAACTTCAAACCTAAGAAGGGAATCAAGACGCTCATTCAGGAGGGTTTCATCCCAAGTGATAATCCTGAGGACATTGCGAGATTTCTGATCCGGGAAGACCGGCTTGACAAGGCGCAGCTCGGCGAGTATCTCGGCGAGGGCGATCAGAAGAACATCGAGATTATGCACGCGTTTGTCGACACGATGGATTTTAGCAAGCGGCGCTTCGTCGACTCCCTGCGGCAGTTCCTCCAGTCTTTCCGCCTTCCTGGTGAGGCGCAGAAGATCGATCGTTTCATGCTGAAGTTCGCCAACCGTTATGTTATGGGCAACCCTAATGCCTTCGCCAATGCGGACACGGCCTACGTGTTAGCATATTCCGTTATCTTGCTGAATACGGATTTGCATAGCAGCAGGATTGCTAAGCGTATGACTAAGGAAGACTTCATCAAGAACAATAGGGGTATCAACGACAATGCCGATTTACCAGATGAGTACCTCATCGGCATTTACGATGAGATCGCCAGCAACGAAATTGTTCTTAAAAGCGAGCGAGAAGCAGCTGCAGCAGCAGGCACTCTCCCTGCCCAGGCGTCGTCGGGCTTTGCCGCCGGCCTCGGCCAAGCGCTGTCGAATGTCGGCAGAGATCTGCAACGAGAAGCGTATGTACAGCAGTCAGAGGAGATATCTCTGCGTTCTGAGCAGCTCTTCAAGACCTTATTCAAGAATCAGCGGAGAAATGCAGCCAAAGCCGGCATCCGCTTCATCCCGGCCACTTCTTTCAGACATGTGGGCCCAATGTTCGATGTGACGTGGATGTCTTTCTTCTCGGCTCTGTCAAGCCAGATGCAGAAGGCGCACAATTTGGAGGCAAGCAAGCTATGTCTCGAAGGCATGAAACAAGCCACTAGGATCGCTTGCCTGTTTGATCTTGCGACGCCTCGTGAAGCGTTCATGTCGGCTTTAAAGAACGCCACCAACCTGAACAACCCGCAAGAGATCCTTGCCAAGAATGTCGAGGCCCTAAGGGTCATTCTCGAGCTCGGCCAGACCGAAGGAAACTACTTGAAGGAATCCTGGAAAGATATTCTGATGTGCATAAGTCAGCTGGATCGGCTGCAGCTCATCACCGGCGGCGTCGATGAGGGTGCTATTCCCGACGTCTCAAAAGCCCGCTTCATGTCCTCTGAGAAGAATAGTACAGCCGAACCGCGGAAGTCGACTGCATCCACACGGCGGCGCAACACAGGACCCAGGGGATTTTCGATGGAGATCGCACTAGAGAGCAGATCAGATGATCTCGTCAAAAGCGTTGACCGCATCTTCAGTAACACGGCGAAACTCAATGGCGAGGCCATCGTCCATTTTGCGCAGGCGCTTACCGAAGTCAGTTGGGACGAGATCAAGGTGTCGGGTTCCAACGACTCTCCTCGGACATATAGCCTGCAGAAGATCGTTGAGATCAGTTACTACAACATGACCCGTGTGCGTTTCGAGTGGACTAACATCTGGGCCGTCCTGGGCGAACACTTCAACAAAGTTGGTTGCCACATTAACACGGCTATCGTGTACTTCGCGCTCGATTCGCTACGACAATTATCGATGCGTTTTATGGAAATCGAAGAGCTGCCGGGTTTTAAGTTCCAAAAGGACTTCCTCAAACCCTTCGAGCATGTTATAGCCAACTCGACTAACCTGACCGTCAAGGACATGGCCTTGAGATGTCTGGTTCAGATGATCCAGGCCCGCGGCGAGAACATCCGGTCTGGTTGGAGGACGATGTTTGGCGTCTTCACCGTTGCGGCTCGGGATCCGAACGAAGCCATCGTTAACTTGGCATACGATAATGTCACGTTAGTTTACAGAACACGCTTCGGCGTCGTCATCTCTCAGGGAGCATTCACTGATCTGATTGTCTGCCTTACCGAGTTCTCCAAGAACATCAAGTTCCAAAAGAAGAGCTTGCAGGCAATGGAGACACTGAAGTCGATAATTCCTCGCATGCTCAAGACGCCCGAATGCCCCTTGGCGCAGAAATACAACTCAGGCAGCGCCCCTGATGGAAACACACAAAGGTCAACTGATGCGTTGTCAAGACAGCAGAGCGGCACGTCAGTCGAAGAAGGCTTCTGGTTCCCCATCCTCTTTGCCTTCCACGACGTCTTGATGACAGGGGAAGACCTGGAAGTCCGCTCTAACGCGCTGAACTACTTCTTCGAAGCTCTCCTACGGTATGGTGGTGACTTCCCGTCGGACTTCTGGGATATCCTCTGGAGACAGCAACTGTATCCGATCTTCATGGTTCTGCGGTCGAGACCGGAGATGTCTAATGCACTTAATCATGAGGAGCTCTCGGTTTGGCTTTCAACCACGATGATCCAAGCCTTGCGCAACATGATCATCCTCTTCACCCACTATTTCGACGCTCTAGAATACATGCTGGATCGCTTCCTGGAGTTGTTGGCCCTCTGCATATTGCAAGAGAACGATACCATCGCAAGAATCGGGAGCAACTGTCTCCAGCAACTTATCCTGCAGAACGTCACCAAGTTCGACGAAGCCCACTGGTCCAAGATTGTGGGTGCGTTCTGCGAGTTATTCGAGAGGACCACGGCGTACCAGCTCTTCTCGGCCGCGACCATGAATGCCCCCGTAGCGCTCTCCCCGCCACCGAATGGTCTTGGATTCGATGTCCCGTTAACACCTCCGAGCGAAGCGACCCCGGAAGAGAAATCGCTCGCAATCAACGGCCCGGATACAAATGGAGTACCGTCGGGCGCGGAGCCAGCAGCCTCGTCGTCGCCTAATCCGGATGATGAGGCTCTTCGTACTCCCGCGACCTCGGCTCCTCTCGAAGACTACAAACCCACGTCTTCCCTCCAGCAGCAGCCGGTGGTCGTGACGGCCGCGCGCCGTCGGTTCTTCAACCGCATAATCTCGCGGTGTGTGCTACAGCTGCTCATGATCGAGACGGTGAACGAGCTGTTCTCCAACGATGCCGTATACGCCCAGATCCCGTCCGCGGAACTATTGCGACTGATGGCCTTGCTTAAGAAATCCTTCCTCTTCGCCAGGCGGTTCAACAACGATAAGGACTTGCGGATGCGGCTGTGGCGGGAGGGTTTCATGAAGCAGCCGCCGAATCTGCTCAAGCAAGAGAGCGGCTCGGCGGCGACGTATATCCAGATCTTGTTCCGAATGTTTGCCGACACGTCTCCGACGCGCGCCGAGAGCCGGCCCGAGGTGGAGAAGGCACTTGTGCCCCTGTGCAAGGACGTCATACGGGGCTACCTCGCGCTCGAGGAGGAATCGCAGCATCGCAACATCCTCGCCTGGCGCCCCGTGGTGGTCGACGTGCTCGAGGGCTACGCGACGTGGCCCGAGAAGGAGTTCAGCGACCATATCCACGGCTTCTATCCACTGGTCGTCGAGCTGCTCGGCAAGGAGATTAGCCCGGACCTGCGCGGCGCCCTGCTGGCCGTCCTCCGGCGCGTCGGCGAAGTCGGCCTCGGCATCGAGAGCATGGGACAGGGGCACCGCAGGCCGAGCGTCGTCAGCAACGCGCCCACCGAGGCCACGACCACGACGGAGCTTAACCGCGGCGGCGGGGAGGAGGACGGGGAGGTCGGAATCAGCAGGATGGCGGCGCAGGCTTGAAGAAGAGGTTGCGCATCGCGCTATTGCTGTTTATCTCGAGACATCGCGTAAACTGCCTGGTTCGCTGGGCCCTGCAGATGAGACTGGCTGACTCTCTGGCTTGGGAACGCGTCGGTGTATTCTAGGCAGGCGAGAACTTGGGAGGGAGTAAGGAGCATCACTTGGCGTTTTGGGTGTTGGGGGCAATTCGTAATCCAAAAAATGTTGATGATGTACGTACGGGTTACGGCGATAGAGCAGAGCAGTTGATACCTCCCCCTTTTTTTTTTTTACCTCCACTTCGAAGGGAAAATCCATCTATTCGTATGGCTTAGCTAGGCGTGTTGGGCGCTTGCCTACCGCGCCGGCAAGGGTTATCTTCGTAGCTTTTGATTGCTATTTAGTCAGCCTGGTAGTCGTGTACATATTATATACAGAGTTCATGCATGTCATGCATGGCTTTATCGTTCTCTACCTTAACGTCACCTGCCCCTCTCTTGTCTTGTCTTATCTCGTATTGCCTTATCTAAAAGCTGGCTGAATGGAGCCCGTCCCACCTCAACGGGGATATAAGTATGACGGAGCACGTCCCGACGTGTCGGACGTCGAGATTCCGACGACGAGGAGGGTGGTTTCGCAAAACCCAACTTACTACCTACCATAAATCCACGGCTAATCCATAATATAGGTACGTAATCTTGTTTGCTCCAGATCGGTGCTCCTCCGCTCGAGAGCCGAGAGTCTCTCGCATGGAGAATGGCGAGTAGGTAGGTAGGTAGGTAGGTAGGTAGGTAGGTAGAAGAGATGCCTTCTGGCCAGACCATACCTAGCTATTCAACAGCTACGAGAATGACGTAGCGGATTAATGGGATTCGACTCACCGTCTCTTCGACGGCTTCGATTTATCAATATTGCGAGCGCACATGTTAGTGACCCCATCATTTTCTTCATGGTTCGTAGCAGGTTCGAGGCCCAGTTCCCGAGGGTTACTCCATGCCGTCTTTGCGTACATAGTTGTCTTGTATCGCCTCGTGCGGTGTACAGGTTGGCACATCGAGGGTTCTTCTTGGCTTAGTCCTGAGTCTTCTCTTTACATTGTACTAGACAGCACGGAGAAACGATCCCCAGAACCACTAGGGTAGGCACGTAATACATAGTATTCACTACGTCTTGTATTCGGGTATCTAAAGCTCGGGGCACGCCGTCGGAGTGTGCTTTTTGCCCCAGCATAAGCACATTCGAGTTACCACATCCAACCAAATTGATAATGGGGGACCCATGATATGGGGAGTCGTACATTAATGGAACATCCCTCTCAGTCGTGCAAACACTCGAATCGGATATGGTTTAGCGGCACGGTCATGGGCTGGGATCATGCTGTACGTCTGACAGTTAGCCTCATCTATCACCCTAAGTAAATAGAAGATCAGACTTACATGGCCTAGCCGTGCATAGCTCTAATGAATGAGGGAATGACGCCAGGAGCTCGATAAAGGGCCGAGGCAAAGAGCACAAAATGAGGGACCCAACAAAGTCTGCGAGAGACCATTAATTGGACTCTGCAAACCTCACGCCGGAGTCGTCGGAGTCGTCGAAGTCGTCATCACATCACGTATAAAGCTCCTCAGCTCATCAGCCTCCTCAGGCACGGTCCGATCCGGCAAGGTAAGTATCGCGTCCTTAAGGACCCCGTCCCGAGCCGTGGCATCCCTGACGAGGCTTCTGAGCGTCTCCATCTTATAGTTCGAATAGGGGGTCAAGCGTTGGATGCTCAGCAGCGCCTCGAAGAAGTCGATGAGGTTCAGGTGCATGAGCATGTCGTCCATGTCGATCATGTGCAGTGCCGCGAACTGCAGTAGGCCGGCGTCCCCTTCGAAGCCGGCGTATCTCTCGTTCAAGTCGGGGAAGTCGGTGCGCGAGAGCGCGGGCAGGTTCAAGGCTGCCAAGTGAGGGAGAACGCGGAGCAGACGACCCTGCGCCAGAGTGCGCTGCTGGCCGCTGAGTCTCGGCCCCCCGTCCGGGCGCTGCTGGTGGCCGTCGCGGCTGCAAAGCGACAATATCAAGGCGTAGATGTCACGGTCGTGGAAGATCCTGCGCCACATGAGGCCCTGGCCGGGCGGCCTGCGAACGGCGATCTCAGTGCCGTTGACCGAGAGCCCCTCTGGCGGGCGGGAGTCGCAGTCGACGTCCAACAGGTCGCCGAGCACGCGCGAGCCCTTCTCGCCGACTTCGACCTGGGGCGCGCTGAGCCACTGCACCACGAAGCTCGTGACGACGTTCTTCATCATGGCCAGGATGGCGGCGTCGGCGGGCGACTTGGCGGCCTTCGCGAGCACCGTCATGGCGAGGATGTTGGCCGAGGGCGCGGGCGACATCATGGCCTGTATTATGGCGTCCTCGGAGGCGAGCGAGAGGATCTGGGTCAGGGTCAGGGGGCGCAAGAGTTTAACGGCGAGGCTACAGAGGGTGGCCGGGTCTTGCTGGTACTGCTTCAGCACCTCGGTGAGCTTGGGGAGGAGTCGGGGGATCAGGGACGGAATGTTTGCGTCTGCGGCATGTCATGTCAGAGGAGATATCTATACGTAGATAATTAGGTGATCCCTACCCGTCAGCTGCAGCTCAACATCGTCGAACAACTTGGCTATCAGAGGGAGGTTTGGGTCCTGAAGCAGATCATCCAGGTGTTTGTCGAGGGCGTCGACGCCGGTTACGGGGATGGTGTCAGTGTCCATCTTGACTGCTATCCGGCTCATATCTATCAAACGAGACGTAGATATGGCATGAAGGAAGACGAGGTGCTTGCTGGGATGGGGATGGGGATGAGGAGCAATAACTGGGAAGGAGTAAAGACAGGGGAAGAATGTCAAGCTGGATGTGGGGGTTTAACGTTAGTAGATGTAAGAGGTATGTACAAATACAGTCCAGATACGGATTACCGGGACTGCGGGACTTACCGTACCCTAACTTAGGGGATCTTTGGGGACCTACAGGGCTACTTATTTACTGTTACGTGTGGCTTAAGCTCTGATCTGATGGCGGGGGCCACTATAAAGTTAGCGGGGTAAGGCTCTGAGCCCACTACAAGATCGGCAGGAAACCCCACCGAGTCCACCGAGGTCCAGGTCCCCGCCAAAATTTTGAGCATCAATCAATCAGTCATTCGAATATCCATCATATCCATCCATCCATCCATCTATTTGACTTCTTTCTTGTATACAACGAATTCACCTTTTTTGAACACCCCATTCTCATCAGATTCTGAATTCAATTCCACATACGTATGTACATGTACCTGTAGACCGATAACAATAGAGAACAAGAACAACGAAGCCGACAACCAGAAGCTTCCCTCCACCCGCCTACCTCTATTCCTCCTCCCCCCCTTCGATGAATCGCCAGAATGTCCGGCCGCGGCGGTAGAGGAGGCAGAGGCGGCGGTCGCGGTGGCCGCGGTGGCGGAAAACCCGCGCCGCCGGGGCTGCCCGGGTTCGACAACGAGACGAACATGCTGATCCAGGGGGAGCCGCAGGACACGTACCCGAAGACGTACAAGCCGCCGTTGGCGCCGGGTCTGACGGCGTCGGAGGCACGGGGCGTCGCATCTTTCGTGGCCTTTCGGCGCGCGTTCCGCAACACGCCGCTGTACACGCACCGCCACATGATCACCTTGTCGGAGACGGAAACGTCGGGCGGCCCGACGGCCCCCATGCCGCGCACCTACGGCCGCGCCCAGGCCAACGCGCGCTACGCTGTCAAGACCCGCGCCACCGTCGACCCCTTCCTCGCCGTGCCCATGTACAGCCACCAGTTCGTCGACGAGGCGCGCGCGCTGCCCGACCTGCGCGGCAGGCCCTACGTCAAGGACTTCTTCCCCGAGGAGCTGTGGGCGACGCTCGACGGCAAGGATAAGGGCGGGGCTAAGGGCGGGTTTAAGGGCGGTGCGGGCGAGAAGGAGAAGCAACGGGCCGGGACCAAGCGCGCCAGGGGAGACGGCGCAGTAGTCGGCATCGACGACCCGTTCGCGGACCTCGACGACATAGTGGACCGCCACAGCAAGCGCCGCGCCGCGCCACAGCCGGAGACGGAGGAGGAGCGTAAGAAGCGCATCGAGGAGGCTGTGGCCGGCGACCGGGCGGACGGCGAGGAGGGCGAGCCGGCCGAGGTCGACCTCGACGAGGAGGAGGCCGAGATGACGCAGGAGGACGACGACTACGAGGACGACGAGGACGGCGGCGACTACGACGCCGAGCAGTACTTCGACGACGGCGCCGATAATGACATGGAGGACGAAGGCGTCGGGGAGTCCGCCATGGACTTCTAGGGCTATCTGTGAGGGTGGTGTTGTATATCTATCTGTCGTTTTGCGGACCGGCTGCGCATAAATAATCATAGATGGCGTTTCGAGGGAACAAGGGTGGGGGAAAAAGAAACATATCATTTGCTTGGTTCGGCTCTTAATCCTTTATGCCTACTCGGTTTGTTGTTCGTTCTAGGGAGGGATGCGCTCGTCGCAGGTTTTCCGAAACGATACCCTCTGTCTCCCTACCTAACTGCAGTTTTACTGTTGCGATTAGGCAAAAGCAGGGTAAACAGGAGGCGCCTTCGATGAATGAGGACATGTCAACCTATCTATCTACTGTCCGTCTGTCTGTTCGTCCGTCCGTCTGTCTACCCACTGCGCGTTGGTTCATCCACAAAACGAGTCTGCGTCTAGCTTCTTATTGCCACCGTCCATCGAATTAACTACCCAGTAAATGCAGGCAGGTCACGCCTGGCACGATCGATGGTCACCAATTCAAGAATGCCTGCCTACCTATCCCACTCCCAAGCCTCTGGACGCCGTCGTCGGTGGTCGACTGAGTTTACAAGTGCCCTTACATAACCTACCAGAGAATAGAACGTATGATAATACATACGTATCCCATGTATGTGCCGCTCCTACGTTGGTCATCTAAGTAGTCTCCGTATCTCGATCCAAGATATGGGGAACAACAGAAAGAGGGTATTCGGAACTTGGAGAGATCCCGCACACGAGCCAGCCAGCTTGATTCATTTCTCTTTGGCGTCGATACAACCCCGGCAGTACAGGCCGAAGGGAGAAACCCCTGCCCACCCCCCATCCGCGGGGAGGGCGGGAGGCAGGAACGAAGAAAGAAAAAAGGGGGAATAAAGAGATCAAATGCTCAGACCATCCATTCCTGTCGCTTCCCAGGAGGACAGGAAGACATTACATCAAGGAAATGTACGCCACAGGGGACTCGCTCACACAAGTGGATATACCACCGGGCCACACACGCCCGTCAAACTTGCACTGCGTAGGGCGAGAGTAAACGATAGATTAGACTCCAGCAGCGGGAGAGAATATGTGGAGGCAGCTATCATAATCTATCCTCTTGACCCTGGCCTATCTATCCTATCCTACCCTACCCTACCCTACCCTACTCTATCCTATCATACCCTACCCTAGTCTATCATGGCCTGATTTATCTTATTTCCGTACGAATCTACGAATCTATTGGTATCCGAATAATGAAAGCAGAGCGAAACAGGGGCCTGCCGACAAAGAAAAGGGAGCATGTCCAGCCGGGTCGGCAGAACTAAACGCGACCGTCAGCCATATAGACTCGTTCTTCTAGCCGTATAGGACCTGATGAACATGCATTCGCAATCATGCACATGGCACAAGCCACGAGCAGAGAGAGCCGCGGATGGAGGTCGGCTTTGGGGAACAGTGAACGAGAGAAGCAGGCACGAGCAAGCTCAGACGTAGTTCCTCATGGCGTCCTGGTATCCCGGGCCGCCCTTGAGATCCCTGTCGAAGCTCTGCAGCACGTCGAGGACCTCGCGGATGTGGCGCATGCTCAGGGGCTGGCCCTTGTTGACGGCGAGCGCCTGCGCCGTGCGCACCACGTTCTTGATCTGGCGGCCGTTGAGGCTCTGGCGCGCCAGGGTGTTGTAGTCGTCGTCGGTGAACGGCATGAGGTCGACCTTCTCGAGCACGCGCACGCGCTCGATGAAGATCTTGAACACGGCCTTCTTCGCCTTGGTGTCGAGCTCGTCGTACCGCAGCGCGATATGGATGCGTGATTGGAACGCATCGTCGAAGGTCTGTTGTGGTACAGAAGCGTTAGTTCGTATTCTCATGCTTTTGAAAGCGTGGGAAAATTTCTGGAAAGTAGGGCAACCGTGAGTACGACATACCTCGACGCGGTTCGTAGTGAGGAACAGGATTCCCATGAAGTACTCAAGCTGCCTGAGGAAAACGCCGACGAGGGCGTTCCTGTGAATGTCGTGCATGCTTCGTTTCTCTAGGAAAACATCGGCTTCGTCGAGAAGTAAGATGGCTCCCCAGGTGTGACAGATATCGAGTATCTTCTGCAGCTCCGTCTCGAGATAGCGAGAGTCTGTACCGAGCTCGCCAGCCGAGACCATATACAGAGGACACTTGAGGAGCTCACTGATGCCCTCGGCTGTCAGGGTCTTTCCGGTGCCCGGGGGGCCGTCTGCGAGATTACAGGTTAGTGCTTATTCACTTGGAACAGGGAGGGGAGTCCAAAGACATGGTAAACAGGACGGGGTCAGATGTAAGCCATGAAAGGTAGTATCTAATGAGTAGGGACAGGAGAAAGGGATGGGGGTAACGTACGAAGGACAGCAACGAGTCCCTTGCCCTTGCCTTGAATCACGTCGTCGATACTCTCGGCGGCGTGGTACTTGTGCGACTCAACGAGGGCCTGCCATGTTCGATCAGTATTCTGGCTCACCCCCAAGCATTGATATATATGGGACAGAAGGGGTTCAGTAGATACTCGCGAATCTGGGGGACACGGAGATCAGCTACTCGCACTCACCTTGACAATCGCCTTGGTCTTAGGCTCCAAAACCAGCGAGTCATAAGCCTGCTCGTTCCAGGTGATCTCCTTGACGCCGGAGACGGTGAATTCTAACCAGAGCTTCTCGGCAAAGGCAAAGCCAAGTACGACAGGAGAGGCAATAAGATACTCCTCGTCCGTGAAGACTGGGGTTGACTCGTCATCCTTGTCGTTCTCGTCGGGATCTTCACCATTCTCCTCCGCTTTACCGGCAGCCTCTTCGCCCTCGGCATCACCGTGCTCCCCTTGAGTGGAGGAGACCTTATCCAACTGCTCCTTGGGATCACCCGTTTCGACGAACGATTTGGGGATGCGCATGGTCTGTACGTCTCCTTTCTTATCCTTGAAGACCTTGGTGACCATCTTAACTTTAGTGGGCTTGTCTAGTGCTGCAATGGCAGCAGCACCGCTCACGGTGTCATCGTCGTCTGATCCGCAACCACAGCCGCCCATCTCGTCATCGCTATCTTCGTCGTCGCTGATAACGTCGTGATCCTTAGGACGGACGAGGGAGATTGGGTAGTTAGGATTGATGCGGCGATGGGTACTAGCATCCACCATGATGCGGCCGTTGATATTGACCCGGATGATCGATTTCTTCTTTTTGTAATACGCCATACCAACGTGGCTCTTGTAGTTTACGCCAGTCAGGCTGACAAACTTCTTGCCGCGCTCGATAAGGTCTTTGCGCAACTGTGCCTCATTCTTGTGGTACTTGAGCGGATAGGTCCCGAGGCTGGTGATCTTGCGCGCACCACGGAAGTCGCTGATCTCCTCGGACATGCTGCCGTAACCGAATTGCTTTCCGTCGAACTCCAAATACTACCAGTGATCTGTGAGTAAACAGGCAAAATGATACCACCAAAGAACTGGAGAGAACTGACCTTGCCTTCAACGTAGTAGTATTCGCCCTTGAGAATACTATAATGCTTGTCTGCAACCTCAACATTGAAGACTCGGGGCTGGTCAGCGGAGCCATAGGTGGTGGTGTAGGCAAGGGTATTGGGCTTCCATAAAGCCCATACGAGGTCGAAGGTGATGAGACCATTCTCCAACATGGGGTACAAGCTTTTAGAACATCAGTAAAGTGAGGTTTACATCTCTATGTTGGTACCCACCTTTTCTTGATCTGAGCATAGTCCTTGTCTAGGTACTTGAGGAGAACCTTGAGATGACTTCGCTTCTCGTCGATCCAAGCCTGGACGTTCTTACGCTCCTTACGCGTCTTGCCAGTGGGTTCGAGGTCCTTGAGAGTAGATCTATACTCCCTGAGGTCCTCAAGGTACCTAGTATATGGTCAACACCAGGTTCACACAGGATAGCTCCCGCGACAAGATGGAAAGACTTACAAGAACAGCATGTTAGGATCCAACTTCGGGGTGTCCTCAACGAGGCTGACACCCTTGATGTTGCCCATGACATCCTGAAGGCTCTCTCGAAGCGCTTTGCTCTTGATATCGACGATGGTTGCCTTGTATTTGCCCTCCCAATCGAACGTACGACGAACGTGGAACAAGAAGCCGTCGTAGTTAGAGTTGCTCGTCCCCTCGGCCGTATCCTGGAGCTTATAGTTATGTATCTGGGAGTCCCAGACTTGATCGACCCGCTTGTACTCCATGCGTTGCGCCACTGCTTTCCCCCTTCTCGAGCCTTTATTCCCGAGCGAACCGGGTTCTCCAAGGTCATCGAAGAGCCCGCCGTCGCTGAGTGTGTTGTTGCCTCTTCGATTACGGTCACCAGAATGGGCTAGGGGGAAACGCCTGGTTCGTGCCCCGCCACGGCCGGAGACGGCGCGTGCGTACTCAAAGGGGAAATCGTCACTCATGGTGCCGTTAAAACCGGTGTTGAGTCCACCGGAACCAAGGCCACCAGTTCCAAGGCCGGCAGATCCTAAGCCACCAGACGCTAAAGCTCCGGTTCCGAAAGCATTCGCGTTTAAGAGGCCACCGTTAAAGCCACCAACAGGGATCCCGCTGCTACTCCCGAGACCCAGCGACAATACTTGCCGCTCTATCTGTTGTATCTGTTGTTTAAGTTCCTGGACCTGCTGCTGCATAGGCCCCGTGCGGGCGTTCTGGCCGTCATCGACTTTAGAGTCATCATTGGACTCGGGGTCCGAGTCGCTCGTACTAGTATCCGACGCTGTCGACTCGACCTTGGCTGCTCTCTTCGACTTTTTGGGCTTCGGCATCTTCTTAGCCGGATTCTGGGCATTTTGTCTTTTCTTATGGGCGGTCTTTTTCTTAGTGTCCGGTGTCCCGGCGTCCGAGTCGGTGGACTCCTCCGAGGAAGATTCAGCATCTGTGTCGTCGCTGCCCTCACTGGACGAGCTCTCCGGACTAGTTATGGTGACCTTCTTGGATTTGCCGACCTTGACCTTCTTAGACTTTCTTGCGTGCTTCTGTGCCCCCTTCTTTGTTTTCTTGCCGGAGTCACTTTTTTTGCTGGACTCGGGCGAGTTACTCAACTGGCCCTCGGCTGACGCAAGCGCCTTGGTGTCACTCGTATTAGCGATGCTGCCATCACGGCGGTCGACCGCAGAATCAGTGCTGGCCACTTGGGCATCCATTTTCGCATCCATGTTAGAGGACATAGCTGCAAGAAACGACGGGGTCTCTGTACTGATATCAAGCTATCAATGGTAATTTGATATCAAGATAGTCAATATGTATGTAGACCAGGTTTACACTGAGGTGATGGGTGAGACAAAAAGGCGGGGGGCCTCCCGGGAACCGTCAAACAGCCAGTGAGCTCGCGCTATAGCAGTAATGCAGTCGTGTTGCCCCAATCCTGCCCTTATCCAATGATTAGCAAGCAAGCGCGATCCTGTTGTAAAAGAAAGAAAAAAGATATTAAATGCAGACGCCTCTTTGGCTTTCAGAGTGGGGCAGATGCTTGAATCCGTGAAGAAGACCCTCTATTTCCGAGGAGTACAGGTCTAGGATTCCAGAATAAGGAGTCGCACACTTGAGACCTCGAGAGGGCAGTTTCCGGCTGCCAAATATGTAATCTGGTGAAGCGTGGTGCGATCAATGGAGAGAAGGCACAAAAAGGATCAAATATAAGATACTTGCCTGTACTGTCAGCACGGGAGTAGGAAGTACCTCTATGCAGGTAAAGTCTGGAGTATGCCTAGGTATTCCCTTTCGGCTGTTCCGGGGGAATTGCTGGTTGCTATTGCTAGGTAGCAAACCTTGTTCACTCGATACTGGTGAGGTGAATCAGGATGGAGAAAGGGCAACGTAGTGATAATACGGAAACCTAAGATAACTGGGAGGGATATAAGACGAAGGTCGTGAAGGCCAGCGCACAAGGCAGCAGGGCGGTGCACATGAAAATTTATAGGTGCCAGGTCAAAACCGAGCCAACAGAAAATTTGGCGGTTCGTAATACATACATACATACTGCACGTGCAAGCCTGCCTGCCTACATACATACGTGCTACATGCAGATCTAGGACTCCATGATGGACAGGTGCCTATGGCTGCTTGGTATGGACGAGCAGGCGAGAGGCTACTTCTGCATGTAAGGTTTTATGGATCTCGTCAATGAGCGAGGCGGAAGGCAGCCACGAAAGCCGGACGATAGAGACAAGGCAAGACATGCACCGACCGGCATTAGATCGATAGGCTGCAGTCCAAAACCGGTAGAGGAGTAATCAATAAACCAGTGACACAGGATGCCAAAAGTGTCTTTGTAAGAGACGGATCAAGGCGGTGGGGCATGGAGAGATGCAGAGGCTCTCTGCAGGCCTGGATTATCTGGCGCCATTCCATGGGCCGTACTAGATGCATATACCATATGCATGTGCACATATACGGGTGGCGTATGATCTCAAGCCAGTCGGGTGTATTCGACGTATGGCACCAGATAGGCTATAGAAGATGACTCCTTGCAGTTGAGAAAAAACTGTTCCGCCAACGGGGCTGCCGCCTTACCCCATATTACATGCCTAGCTGCCTACATACGCACCATCATAAACCTGCCTGGCGGCTAAGGTTGCCGCGCGTATCTCAACGCTGACTCTAACGTTAGTGCAGATACTAAAATATAGCTAATTCTAGGAATGGAAGTCAGCTCCAGGCAGTTATTAGTCAGCTGCCAACTCACAGGGCGCTTGTGAACTTTGGAGCCCAGTATGTATCTCTAATGGTCCACTAAGTGGGCACAACACAGCGCTACGCAAGAGCTAATGCTACTTGCACTGTACAATACATGTAATCGTAATCAATCGTCCCATGTTCAAAATCATGCTCATCATGGAAGAAGAGCCGAGTAAAAGGGTTCCATGCGGGAAGACAAGTACGGGACCGATGGGGCAACCTTACTCCAACGTACGGGGCCGGACCTTTAGCCTACGGGGACCTATTTGTCGATAAGTGGGCTTGAACAGACGTGAATATTTGATCAGGATGGAATGATATTTTGAGCTTCAAGGTTGGCTGGATACTGGCTTATTCCCGATCATTCCTTACATATAAGTGACTACAGAATATGGTCTCCTCTGCAGTGTGAGCAATACCGTTCGAACGTGGATTTTGAATTTATCAAGCGTGCTGTCATTTCGCCGTCCGTCGGATATATGGTCCCCTTTTGCAAGGCTTCCACTGCAAACCAACGTTGGGTCGCTTAATATTGAAACAGGGAATGGAGAGAGTGAGGCTGAACCCAACCGATGAGGAATGGGGTGCATTAAGACCAATAACCTCGCTAAACGATGTTGGCCGGGATACAACCCTTTAGAGGCATCTTATATGATCGTCGTCGGTCATCTTCAAAGCGCCAGCATTCCGAATTTAACCCGTGTGGCGCTAGGGAATGAATTGGAGTGAAAAAGGAGACCGCGGTGTTTCATAATCGCAAATCAGTAACGACTGGAGTTTTAGTGGATGAGCAATCATTAAACTGATCTATCGAGTAAGAGATGAGAAGAATAACTTTACACGTACGTCTGCATTCATATATAAGTACCTGCTGTACGCAAAGAGAGCCTTGGAAGGCAGTGCCTGGTGGCTAGAGGACGGGATAAACGGCGACCCCAACTTGAATGACACGGTAACCTGTGCAGTACATGGGTTCCATGTGTTTTCAATGCCCAATCATAGTGGCTACCGCCTCATCTCAACAAACCGTCTCGGATTTCAAGATAAAAGGAGAGGGGAAGTGAGCGCGCCAATACCAGGCCAGGGCAACAAGCTCGACTCGGTAATGTCACGACCGAGGTTGCAACTCCTCGAAATCGCAGAGGCCGCGATGATCCCAACTCCAGGTCTTCATCTCTCTTCTCAGGTTGTACGCCCAGACTTGACGGGAATCATCTGTACCACCTCGCTATACAGATGTGATACCATGTAGGTAACTACGGCCGGTTAACGAACGAACTTAGAAGTTTAAGGACAGCAATAACTCGCATATTTCGCAGTTTGCCGTACCTGGGCTAGAATACCCGGCGTTGCCTACGGGTACCTATTGTAGTACCCTTCGACACTCCTGCTTTTGTATGCGTAGGGCTGGTAAGAAACCGGGCAACGATCAACAGGAACAGCGGGAGTAGACACCGAGCCAGACTTTGCGAAATGCAACGTCGGGAACCGCTATTGCGACGATACGTTGGTATCAGCACTGGCAAAATGTCTTCTGAATAACGAATTAGTAGATGTCCCCTTTCTTGGCACTTGCGCTCTTCTACTCTAATAGCTGCCGATGGAAAGATATGCAATTATATATCGGCGTAGATCTATCAATTTTTGTCTCAATATGATTCATTGATAAGCTAGTAAGTATTAGCGCGCAGTGGATCACTCTCAGTACCGAACCAGGGGGAGTGGAGGGGGCCAGCTCCCCACACGATAACGTCATAGAAGGGCACTTAAAGTCAATCCCTGCTACAGTACCAAGGAATCTTGGGGAGAGCTCTTCCATGTCAATAACCACTAATATGGCCTAGAAACTCTGCAGGGAGCAAAGCAGAAAACCAGGAATCAGGTCCTTACCTGAAGTCAAAATCAGGCCATGTTCAAACATAAATCGTCTATACCCAGCACAAAATTTTTAATCTTGATCTTCTCTTCCCCTCTTCAGTCCGATCCTGAGGGGGCTATTCCACGCCTGGCTTTTTGAATCAACCGCAATTGCGGCCGTCGACTACCGATAAGCTCCTAGCATAGATCTAAGTGTCTAATTGCTAACCGTCACCTTGGTATATCCGAGTTCCTGGACAATAAGGCCTCGACTCAGTTTACCCAGCGCCTTTCCTCCGACCACATCCAACTCTGCATCGTCATCCTCGGGGAGGCGCTCTCTTCATTGTACAAGGATGCCCAGGTTTAGCTGGGGACAGCTACTGGGATGGGACAGGCGTCCTTCGCATGACCATCGCCCATGGGCGTCATATGAGTCGCATAGACGACGACGTAAGTGCTAAATAATTGGCCTCTCCTCCCTGACGCCAGAGTCGGTCGCAATGGCGCTGTAGACGATGCGAATGTGGTACTACGAGCCCTGCTATCATCATCCATCTACTAACAAAACGCGGCAATGCCGCTACCAAGTGCTTCCCACCCACAACCACGACCACGTCGCGTCTGCCATCCCCCCTGCCGAAGTTACGAAGACCGCCCTCCGCCTTCGATATCTGATCGAAGAATGCGTCCCCTGCGAGCTCGAGGAGGCAGAGGTCACCCGTCCGCATAACAGGATCATCACTAAGAAAGTTGTCAAGGCGGCCAAAGAGGCTGGCGGACCCCCGAATCGCCCCTGTGTCGTTTTCTGCCTCCTTGTGGTCAAGGATTGGTTTCTTCGCCAGGCGTCGACCGAGCTCTGGGATGCCGACCTGCATCAGGTCCGCGCTCTCGCCTGCGAGGCCATCGCCAAGGAGATCATCGATACGGAAGAAGACGTCGGCTACCTGCTTCACTCGGTGCTATTGAAGCGATACTCTACCATGGTCGACGGTGAACCTGCGGCCCCCGTCAATGTCATCGAGAAGGCGGTTGACTTGCATGCATTGACGGTCATCGGATCCGCGGGCTACCAGAAGTGCATTAGCTATCTATGGCGAGGTTGGCTGGTCCAGGACGAGGACGATCCCACCAACTTTGTCGAGTACAAGGAGCGCGACAACACGGCTCTCCTAGCGCATCTCGACCCGGACCGCATGAGGGCGCCCGTGTACCAGAACGCCCTTCAGATGCTTATCTCCGTTGTCTACCTGTGCCTCTACTCGGGTGCCATCCACTCCATGAATCGCAACGGTGATCTGGACTTTATCGAAATACTACTTTACATCTTCACTTTCGGCTTCATCTTCGACGAGCTTACCAAGTTATACAAGGCCGGTTATCATGTCATCGGCTTCTGGAACGTCTTCAACAACATCTTGTATTCGCTGCTCATGGTGTCGTTCGCCCTGCGCCTTGTCGCCTTCAGCCACTCCTGGGAGGAGAACGACGGCGCCACCCGGAGATCGTACAACGAGCTTAGCTACAGCTTCCTCTCATTCAGTGCCCCGTTGTTTTGGGGCCGCCTGCTGCTCTACCTAGACTCGTTTCGGTTCTTTGGTGCTATGCTCGTAGTGCTGAAGGTTATGATGAAGGAGAGCGTCATTTTCTTCGCCTTGCTTGCCGTCGTCATCGTTGGATTTCTCCAAGCGTTCATCGGCCTCGATTTCGCGGATGATATGACAGGAGATGCTAGCCTCTTCGTCATTCAGGCCATGGCAAACGCTATCATGCAGAGTCCCGACTTCAGCGGTTTTGAGCGGTTCAGTCCCCCGTTCGGAATACTCTTATACTATCTCTTTACCTTTGTGGTTATGTAAGTCCCCGAGTCCTTGTACCATCCTGGGCCGACGCGGTCCCTACTATTAGGCCTTCGCTTATATTCCGGGCCCGGAATGTACACTACTAACCGCCTCCTCAAAATAGGGTCATCCTACTGAACGTTCTTATCGCTCTATACAACAGCGCCTACGAGGACATCTACCAGAACGCAGACAACGAGTACCTCGCGCTCTTCTCGCAGAGGACGATGCAGTTCGTGCGCGCGCCTGACGAGAACGTCTTCATCGCGCCGTTCAACCTCGTCGAGGTCTTTTGTCTGGTGATCCCCTTTGAGTGGTGGCTGTCCAGGGGCCAGTACGAGCGCCTCAACGACGCCGTCATGGCCATCATCTACTCGCCGTTGCTCCTCTGCGCCGCCGTCTTCGAGGCGCGGAACGCCAAGCGCATCCGCGCCAACCGCCGGCGCGGCGAGGACGACGGCGACACCCACGAGGTCTGGGAGCAGATGGCCGGCCAGGTCGACTTCGAGGCCGAGGGCTGGGCCGCCAAGGTCGCCGACAGCAAGAGCAACGTCGAGGAGGAGCCCGCCGTCCTCGAGGTCCGCAAGCTGAGGGAGGAGGTCGATAAGTTGAGGGAGCTCCTGGAGGGCCTTAGTAAGAAACTGGGCGACAAGAGTGACGGCGAGAGCTTGATATAGCCGAAGCCTGAGCGGATGCGGGTTGCGGTCTTCTAGTATGGTCATTTGGCTCCGGCCTCAGTCCAGAAAGGCAGAGATGCGTCCTGGGTTATGACTGCTGTCCTTCGGGTGGCATTTATGTGGACATCGGATGGTCCGAGGCGAGCAATCGGTGACTTGGGCTTTTTGATTTGTCGCTGTTTGTTTGAAACAGCCTTGGCTCCAGCAAAAGCATTCATCTTGGAATGATATGACCATGGGCGTTGTTTTCCCACAGTCACTGTCACGAAACGAGAGACGAATATGATATGTATTTAGCTTAATACGCTACGCCTAATATCACGCTTTAATTTTCCGCGTCTAACCCGTTTACAATAAATGTATCCCGTCTCACTATGTAGTCTTAAATATGTTTTTCTACAGCCCATCAAACAAAATGACCGAGTATATTCCCGCCCCGCCACCTACTTAACCAGCTCACTCACACGGCAGTGGGTTGTCATGGCCACCCTACCCCTGTCTTCTTACGCACCATAGCCAAACTGGAACCCATGCGGTCGGTGCCGCCGCGGGTTCAGCGCGTTCTGCTCGGCGCAGTCGGCGCAGAGCACCGAACCCTTCTTCCTCTCCAGCCTGCACCGGCACGTGCACCGACAGCCCCCGTACGCCGGGTCGTTCTTGGCCCGCTGCTCGGCGCGCTCGCAGACGAGGCAGAGCCCGCGCGGCACCGGGCCGCGCGGGTCAGAGCCGGAGGACGTTGGGGAGGAAGCGGATTGCGGAGCCTGCTGGGCGAAGTTCCGGCACTTGCAGTATGTGCACGCGCAGAGCGGCCGCATTGGGAAGGGAGTAAGATCGGGGGTGGGGTTGGCAGGTGTGGGTCGATATTTATGATATGTCTTTCGTGCGGTATTGAACCTCTGTGTGAGTGAGAGAGAGAGAGAGAGAGAGTGAGAGAGAGAGAGAGAGAGAGTGAAGGCACATAGACAATAGACAGACCGAGTTCTTCTACGGGAGGAATGGAGGACACGTCTATATGCTGAATGGGTCTTTCAAACCCTCGCACTCCCGAAGACTAGCGCGGCATTCTTTTTCTTTCTTGGGAAGGGGGGGGGTCTTCGGTCGAATAGGAACCCATCCACTCTACGACAAAGACAACCCCTTTCCGGACGCGTGCAGCGCTTTTTCTATCTCGAAGTTCTGGACAATGACGTCTCTTCGTCAGGAGGCTCGAGGCAATGCGAAGCTGTCATCTTGGTTGCTGCGCATTGTTCTCGGTCCTTGCGTCGAGATTCGTTTTGCATGTCTTCTCGAGAGTAAGAGTATTGGGGTGCGGGTTTCTTGTAAGAGACTCCTTGATCGGGAGGATGCTACGTCCCTCCTCCTTCTGGCTTGGTTCCCCATATTTAAAGGACTGCGTACGATTCTTCAACAGAGTGATTGCGTCTTGCGAAGCTGGGAGGCCGTGGGTTGGTGAAGTCGTGATCTAGTCCTTGGGGGGGAGTGTTGTGTGCGTCATGCGGAATCGTGCGTTGTATAGATAAGTGACAGTCGACTTGAACTATTCGATACCGAGTGCTGATCTTTCATCAGCATCTAACTATTTAAGGCCGGGATTCTGGGGGATCAACTGCGTACACTGAACGACCCACAGTGAGCAGAAATTCGTACCGGGACTTGACCACGGTCATTATCTGTTGGGGATAGGATTTTCGGGTGTCCAAGAACAAGATATATCAGTAATGAATAGATACCGTAGACCTCTGATACATTATCATAAAAGAAGGTTGTATAGAGGAGCTCGTGATATAATGGTTCTTTTCTTCATATCTTGCCCGCTCTCCCATGTAAGTCCCTGGCTGTTATCTAAAGGGGGCGAGCACTGGTGGTGGACGCCTGCGCAATCGCTTCCCACAGTTCATGCGATTTCAAGATGGGCATTAAGGTTCCCGACTCCAAGGCTTTGAGTGCTTAAAACGATTACGACTTTCGCCGGGACGGTCGTCGTAGCTCTGTAAGAGAGGGGGGAGGTTATATCCGCCCAGCTTGATCACCGTCCTCTACCACTCGGCCGTCGATGCGCTGCCCGACAGCTTCCTGGATTGAGTGCCTCAGGCTCATACTAGAAGCCTTCAAAGCGGCAGTGCAGCTCTCTAGATATATAGCCACCCAGAGCCGCTAGACGAAGGAATCTCTACTGGCTTGCTCACCTACCACTACCGGAGTCTGTCGTGATAGCTACAGACTGTACGATGTAGGAGCCTATGTACACTCCCCCTATTTGAGGTTACTTTGTTTACCCCAATTTCCTAACCGGACGGGAAGGTATATCTTAACGACTTCCACAAGGATTGGCTTTTACTTCCTGTTATATGTCCAATAACCCCTGAAAGCCGTTCGATTTACAAGAGAAGTCAACTACTACCCCATACGGATGTTACGTCAATACGCTATTCGAGCACTGGCCCAGAGAGTTTATTACCCGTGATTCTGTTTGCATTCCTGATCCATAACCTATACATTGCGTCAGCCACTTCAGCGCTGTCGGTTGGTGGATTCATTTTTGCTCGTATATTCAATACGGGGTATTCTATAACACCTCAGCATACTCTACCTTTTCGCATGTGTTTGGCCCATCTCCTGACCAGAGTGTATTTTTCATGAAAGAGGAGCTCCAGCCCTGTAGAAACGCGTTACGTCGCAGCACAACATTTATCACGCACACCGACGGAAAAGAACACGTCCGCTATACTTCACCACCAAAGGGCCTCTAAGCGCCAACAAATATCATCTCATTAGCATGCGAGGGCTCGGTCGTCATCTCCGTCTCTAAGAGCACCGCCAGCTTCGAGACAGCTGGCGACCGAGAGTTAGCTGAACATTAGAGGCCCAAAGTTTCGCGTAGCTCCGCACTATCTCCTTTGATGCTCTCATTATATGCACGGGAGCTCGTTGAAGACCGTACTTCGTCATACCACTCAGGGCATCTCATGCACAGTTCCCTTTTCCGCGTCGTCTTCGTTAACAGAGTCGCCACCCTGCTCACGACTATGGCCCCGTCTATGGCCGATCGCCTCGGCCACGTCGGCATCATGAGCGGCGTCAAAGGGTCGGCTCAGATGCTCGGGGCCGAGAAACGTCAATAAGATGACGTAGGCGTAGACGCACGCCATGAATATGCAGATGACAATGCCATACTCATAGCGTTTGGTGTCGCCCTTCGGAGGCAGCGGGAATCGTTCGCCGATGGTCGCCTCGATGGTCGAGCTGGCCGACGAGACCAGGTTTCCGAGCTGGTAGCTCGTGCCGACGACGAAGGTCCGGAACGCGCCTGGCGACAGCTCCATCAGATGGATGGGGATCACGCCCCAGGCGCCCTGGACGCAGAACTGCTCGAAGAAGGCCGCGGCGATGATGCTGTTGCTCGACACGTACGTGTAGGGATACAGGAGCGCGCCGCCGACGATGCACATGACGATGATGCTGATCCGGCGGCCGAATATCTGCGAGCAGAACCCGACGACTGTGCCGCCGAGCATGGCGCCGAGGTTCGCGACGACCTGTGTGATGGTGACTTGGTTAGCTGTGAAGTTGTACTGGTTCTGAAGCATCGTCGGATACAGGTCCTATTATACGAATTAGCGAGCTGCGCCGATGCCTTAGCATGCATGCAGGAGCGTCGGAACTGAAACGGACCTGTGAGCCGTGTGACATAAAGTTGAAGCCGGCCATCAGCAGAACCATGTACATCAGCAGCATCCAGTGCCGCCTAATGGCGACTTTGCCCTCCTGCACGAACGTTTTGCCGATGTTCCCCTGGCTCTTTCGCGCTTCGGCATGGAGTTCGTAAGTCCTCGTCTCGGGGAGAAAGTACCTCCAGACGATGAAGATAATGGGTGGACATGCGCCGAACCAGAACAGAGGTCTCCAACCGTGCGCGGTGGTATTGACGAGACCGCGGGCGAAGACAGTGGCGAGCAGATATCCAAACGCATAACCTTGCTGCAATATGCCGCTCATCAGGCCTCGAGCTTCGGCTGGGACGTCTTCTAGAGCGGTGGCCGCCGCATTGCCGTAGAGACCGCCCATGGCGACGCCGAAGAGGGCACGACAGGCGAGGAATTGGGAGTAGGTGTTACAGAAGCCCGTGCCCTGAGAAACCCGCCATCAAGTCAGTAATCTCTCCTAGACACTAAAATCGGTCGAATTCAGGATTGGATGAAGCATGCACCATAGCGGCCCAGCCAAGACCAAGCATGCGAAGAAGCTTTGCGGAACATGCAGCCAAGCCTGTCGCCAAGCGCCCAAGGTGTGGAGAAAGCCTGCGTCATTTACTTGGCTTGGAGGAAATTGCCGTAAACCCAGGCGAAGAATTGAGTTTAGGGGAACATAAGCGGCGACTTACAAGTTCCAGGGCCACGAAGAGTAAGTTGTTGACTATGAATGGCCACTTCCTGCCATATCTATCGGCCGCGATACCGAAGAGGATGGAACCAACAGACCGGAACATCAATACCAATGTGATCCCCCATGAGATGTCGGCGGTAGACTTGTTGAAGGTCTCGGATAAGTCATGAACCGTCAGCGACACGGTGAAGAAGTCAAAGGCGTCCCACGTCTGCGTGTGAAACATCAGACGATTAGCGACCTAATTTCGATTGCGTTTCATGGGGTTGCCAAAAGGAACATACCCAGGCCAGAAATGCTACGAAGAAGAAGGCCCATTGCTGCCGGCTCAGCATCCGTATCAGTCTAATAGGATTGGGTGCCTTGGCCATGGGCAGTTTCAGCGAAGTGATTCGTGTCGCCAAGTAGGTCCCGGGCGACATTCCATGGTGGGGAGGGTGTATATTCTGAGCGTCCTCATGGTAGCCACCCTCACTGATGGGCTTGCTAATTGGTGAGTCCGACATGGCCGAAGTTCTAGGGGCACGTGAGATATATTGGAGCGTATGGCTGCGAAACCAAATATGCGTATACCGCTCGATGATGTTTGGAGTATAACGGGCCGCGAGACGATACCCGGCAGACTCCAAGTGTTAAATGTCCTGGAGCGGAGTATGGATTGGCGTGGCCATTTATAAGATCAGACTGGGCCGGAGCTGGACTGATGGAGAGAGCTGCGGAGAACCCACGACCGACCCCATGGGGGAGTCACCGGCGCTTCATTAGTATTCCATCAGTCATTTTAGTGTTAATTGGCTACCCCACAAGTGGCCAGACGATGATTGATGATGGGGTGATGGTACAGCGAACCGATGATCTGCATAGGTAAGTACAGAATGTTTGGAGAGCATACCCTAAGAGGGTTAGCTCTAGCTTACTCTCACGGACGCGCCGGAGGGTGAGAGACACAGTATGTAAAAGCGGAGGCCATCCATATATCTCTGGTGTAGCTTATCTCATGTGTACTAGGCCTCACTTAGAGGGGCATGGACGATTCATTGGATCATCAAGTCGAGTCGAGGTGAGACCAGTTAAAGCCTCTCAGGAGACTTACAATGGAGACCGCCAAACCAAGGCCCAGCCCAGGATTGTCCTGACCCGTTCGGTATCTCGGTAGTTATAAGAAACAGACCACGGGATGGCGGGCGAAAGGGGTTCTTTTTGGAAATGTAAAGCTCTACCCGAAACAGTCTGAGTGGTGTGAGTGTGAGTGCACTATACACGCCGACTAATATGCAGAATATCGAGTCTCTGAAAATGGAATACATGAGTACGCCAAGAATGCTATCATGAACCAAGCTTTGTGACCCCGCACAAGCTTTGTGATCCCGCACAAGCTTTTAAATCCCGCTCTCGGCGTGCTATTCCTACAAAGTGCCGAGGCCCGAAGTTCGCCAAGTATCGACTAACTCGGGTCTCCTTCCTCCAGCATAGATCATGTCTCTAACTTATATATACTTATATATGTTTTATGTCTACGTGGGTATTAAGGGGTAAATGGGTGTAATACGATCTCAAATGATTAGGGGTAGGCTACTACTGGCTTGAGTAGCTGGCTCTGAAGCGTTCAACGTTGGACGGAAGAATAGTACTGGGCGTACGAAAGCTGAGCGCAAAACGTACCGAGTGGGGCCGACAGCACGCTGCAAACATAGTGACATGCAGTAAAATCAGGCTAGTGGTTGCGGTTCTTTGAAGTGAATTTCTTAGGAGGTGCCTTTAATGCCCCTACAGCTGAAGCCCCTTACGCTACAGTGTACTTGAACAGAAAATAACGTCTACAAACCACAATTGAGACTGTGGACCCGACCAGGCATGTTTGCACAGTTTCGCGCTGCTGAATGAGACGTATCGAGACAGATCCATTGTCGCTCTAGCACGAGTCATGTCTCTAGCTAGAGATGAAGCGGCTCGATCCCGACAGCGCCATGTGGTTGGTTAGCTTAGAAACGTCCCTATGTGTATGATATGTCATGTTACGCGGCAGAAGCCATACCCCTTTCGTCATTGACCCGAGCTAAACCGTTTTTTTGACAAACCCCGGATGATGATCCATACTCCCGGAAAACCACTCATACCAAACTATCAAGAATGGTACTTTGGTCTTAACATGGCGATGTTTGCCAGAGGGTTAGCGGTTATGATCAGGGTTAAATCTAGGGTTAAGATTAGGCCCCTGGGGGTTTTGGGAGCCGGTGAGAGACCTCCCATTCATGTGTGTGGCTTCGATATTTGCAGTGGTGGTAGTGTTAGTGGTGGTGTTGGCGTTATGTCAGAGGTGCCGGCCCTACCCAAGCTACCACTTAGTTTGTATGGGGAGGGGCCGGATGAGCGGTGGGGTTTCCAGAGAGCGTTAAGCTCGGGTTAATGAATGATTCAACGAGATCGACCTAGCTGGGGCCGTCAAAGTTCCATGAATTCAGTAACTCGATGATCTCCATCAGAGCCCGAAGCGCCGAGGTCGTCACCCGACTCGTCCTCGTCCTCAACCGGTTTAACATCGGCTCTCACACATAACTCGTCATCTGGCCCCTTAGGCGTGCCATCCTCCATAAAATTGCAGTCGAATTTGGCTTTCTTGCCCTTGAACCAAGTGGGCTTATAGATCGGGCCAGTCCACGGACGTCTCCAATTGCCCTCGTAAAAGACCATGCTCCGTAGGGGAACCAGAGTTTCTTTCTTTCTCTGCTCCTGGACGAAGTCGAAAATTTCATTCGCGTGGAACGCATTCAACCGCGGCTCGCCCTTATCACACGGGGGGGGGGGGGGGGGGGGGGGGGCCGGGGGGGGGGCCCCC
>QJNX01000215.1:0-63680 GCA_004155925.1 Monosporascus sp. MG133 | reverse complement strand
CCCGCCCCCCGCGCCCCCCCCCCCCCCCCCCCCCCCCCCCCCCCCCCCCCCCCCCCGCCCCCGCCGGGCGCCCACTGGGTTGCGCCGCGCATGCAGTCGCTCGAGAGCTCGAACCAGATATCCGTGCTGACCAGGCCGGGGATTCTCGACAACGCGGCTTGATGCTCCCACGGCCACGAGCCGTTCCGGTCGAGACGACTGATACCTGCTCGAACCCCTGACATCGTTCGGGGAACATGTCGAGCAGTTCCTTGGAGAGCGCGTTGGCAACTCGACGGCATCCTCGTATACAACTCGATGCGTTTCAGAGAGTCGCAGTGTCTCTCGAGAACTTCTGGGAAGCCAGCGTACTCTTGCGAGTCGATCCACGCCAACGACTGCAGATGAACCGAGTCCGGCAGAGAAGTAAGGAGCCTAGGGATTGGAGACTTGTTTTGTTTCCAGCCCTCCTTGACAGCCAAGTGCTTCAGCCCCACCAGATGCGGCGCTCCAGATCCATAAAGTAGTCCTACACACCGTCCCGCAATTCCAGGCTCTCCAGCGCGGACCAGTCCATGACCTCCAGCCAGAGCTCCAAGTTGCGGAGGTGTCGCCGATCGGCCGGGGTATCCATCCACAGTCGGACATATTTCTCGGCGCCGTGGAAGTTGATCCAGTCCAGGATCCCGCCGTAGTTCTCTGGTTGCGTCCTCCCAGTCACTATGGTCGAATCTGTAACCGTCCAGCGTCAGCGAGGTCAGTGTGGGATAGCGCTCGCCGCCGGCTAGGCGGAAAGGGAGATTCCAACGATCCGGCCATGCGGAGGAACCCTCGAGTGCTACTCTTAGGTCGAGGCTGCAGACGTCCGGGCAGCTGAGGAGGCGTTTGTGAGCGCCTGCATGGTTTCACTCCGATGGTGCGGTCCTGGCACTTGGGCGGTGATGGACGGAGGACGTGAGGCGCCATACGCCCCTGCTATAGCCATGGAGAGGCTGATAGTTATCTGGGGCTTCATCTTACATGCAAGCTGCTGTATAACTACGGCGCGGTGGTATAGGTAAGGTTGGTTTGTTGCTCGCACGGGTATACACCACGTCGCCTCTCGTTGTCTCCTTGTCGTCATATACAGCCACGAATCCTTCGAGTATGGCGAATTGTCGGCGGGTTTTACCCGGAGCCCCACCATGCCGATATGGCGCGAAAAGGGGGGAATCTCAACGGTTGCATACTACGACTGGAAGTATGTCTTAATCGCATTTGGTATGACGCTGGGGTAATTCTCTCTGCTTTTCAAGTCCACAGTGCTGTACAACAGAAACTCACATGGCGCTTTATACTCCTTAGGGAGATGAATATGAGGACAGAAATATCACGCGAATTCACCACTGGAAGGTGGCATGTAAGAGAGCAAGCAGGCCGATGAAAAGTTAATCCCCATAAAGGCACACACGCACCCCCACCGAGTATCGGCATTGGGAACCTGTAACTAAGCCGTGGCGACAGCATTCGACTTATAGGATATGAGCGAAAGGTAATAGGGGAAGACAGGTGTACATCTAAAGAAAATGGGGAACAAGGTGAGGCGTCCATAAGTACTTAGTGAGAGCGCGGCTCGCAAAAATTATTCAGTGGAACATTACGTTGCATCACCAGACACCCTGAGGATATATGTCGCGTGCCAAGCGACCTGTATATAGCCGGCAGACCTGCACTCCGCATGATCCTATCTAGACTCGTGCTTATTAGCCTTTTGGAACTCCACGTCCCAGGCCGTAGATCAAGCATTGAACAGGAACTCCAACTTCGCCGGCTCCGGTGTAGAGTCCACTTTGTATAACACTGCTCTGAGACACTTTGTTCGGAACACGTAAAATTTCAATAGAGGTACGCGAAGCACATAGGACGCAACCATCATGACGGGCAAGCCGCGCATCGTCCTCGGCCTCATGGGCTTCGGGCCCGAGGGTAGTCCCGGGGCCCGGATCACGAGCCTGGACGAGTTCAAGAAGGCGCTGGACGTTTTCCAGAACCGTGGATACAACGAGGTCGACACGGCTCGTCTCTATATCGGCGGCCTCCAGGAACGGTTCACCAGGGAAGCTGGATGGAAGGAGAGGGGGCTTTCGATCGCGACCAAGGTCTGGCCGGTCCCGCCGGGATCCCACGCGCCGGAGGCCCTAGAGAAGACGTTCGAGACCTCTCTGAGGGAGCTCGGGACGGACTGCGTCGATGTGAGTTCTCCTAGCCGGCCCCACAATTCCCGGGTTGCCACTGGAGTTAACCAATCTGTAGATTCTGTACCTGCACGCTCCTGTGAGACACCGTGAACCACGCACAATGGACGCAGATTATTACTAAACCAAACCGCAGGACCGCTCCGTGCCCTTCGCGGACACGCTCGAGGCCGTCGACAGGCTGCACAAGGCGGGCAAGTTCAAGCGTCTCGGGCTCAGCAACTACGCGGCGTCTGAGGTGGCCGAGATCGTCACGACGTGCCGGTACCGCGGGTGGGTGCGGCCGACGGCGTACCAGGGGGTGTACAACTGCATCCTGCGGACGGTCGAGGACGAGCTGATCCCGATGTGCCGCCGCTACGGCATAGCCTTCGACGCCTACAGCCCGACTGGCGGCGGGTTCCTGGCGGGCGAGATCAAGTCCAAGGACGACGACCCGACGGAGGGCCGGTACGCTAGAGGCCCGATGAGCGGCTGGCTGCGCGCGCGCTACTTCCGCGACGGCATCGTAGACGGCGTGCAGCTGATCCGGGCGGCCGCCGAGGAGCGCGGCCTCGGTGCCATCGAGGTCGCCATGCGCTGGCTCGTGCACCACTCGAAGCTGAAGATGGTGGACGGGGACGACGGCATCGTCGTCGCCGGCTCCAGCCTCTGCCAGATAGAGGAGAACCTGGACTACCTCGAGAAGGGACCCCTGCCGGACGACCTCGTCGAGGTGCTCGAGAGGGCGTGGAAGATGGCCAAGGGTGATGTGGAACCGTACTACCAGGGGCCCTTAGAATACGCGTATGATACGCAGGAGGTGCTTTTCGGACCTGGGAGCAAGTGAGCGAACGGAGAAAATAGTCCGGTGTTGCAGGGACTTCTACGAGGAGAATTCACAAGAAAGACATAGGTTAGGTGGTGATTCCGTCAGTGGCAAGTGAGTGATCTATAGCTGACCTCTACGCTAGGTACGCATAGACCCATATCAAAGCCTATGTAAGTAGGCTCTTATCCCGTGTCTCGTGGCCCTAACAATCTCCAATGTTTCGTATTTTTGGGCAATGTAATCTGGCTTTCTCAGCCTAGTCCTCTGAATAGGAGTCTCGCAGTGACCTCCATCAGAACCCAAGCCAGCCAATTGACTCCAGATAAGTAATACAATCCATCGTTCACCCTACACCCAATTTCCCCTGGATCACACAATCTAGTTGCCCATGTCAGTATCTACTTCGTCAGCGCCAGCATCCACCTTGTCCGCGCTCGACAAGACCGTTCCGCCTGCCCCACCGACTCCCTCAACGGCCACGCGGAAGGCGTCGTGCATGACATTGAGGAACGCTTCCGCGAGCCGCGATCTCCGTCCGGGATCCCGGAGCCGGACATCGAGCAGCGGATTCTCCGCGCGCGCGCGCCCGACCACAACGTCGTCGCCCTCATCCTTCATCTCGGGCTTATGCAGGCCCGCGCAGAAGCGCGCGTACCAGACGGGGTCCCGCAGCGAGCGCGCGAGCGCCGGGCTCTCGTGCTCGCACCACAGGACCAGGACGAGCCGGGCGCGCGCACGCAGGTCGTCGTCGGATAGGAGAACGGAATCGCCGCCGCCGTAGAAGTTGGCCAGCTCCTCGGCCGAGGCGCCGTCGAGGTACTTGGTCGCGAGCGTCAGCTCGCCGCCGGAGATCTCCCCGAAAAATCTCGGGACCCGCGCGGGAAGCCGCAGGATTGTTGATACGGAATCCGAGGCTGGTCTATCGGATGGTGATGATGACGATCGCTGGAGCTGACTGTCTAAGGTTGCTCCTCTGCCGGTTGTTGACGCGGTAGTGGGTCGGAAAGTCGTGGTGGCGCCGCCGCTGCCGCCGCTGGGCGAATTTGCATGAATCTCTATCGGTGGAGCGACTCCATGTGTCGGCGGCTCGCTGAGCCCACCACCACGGAGACTCACCTCATTGGAACCGGAATTGGGGAGGGACGCCTCCTCATCAGCTGCGCCACGGATAGAGAAAGCTTCTCTATCGCGCCTGTGCTTTTTGGAGCGCTCACAGCGCGAGTCGGTTTCTGAGTGTGTTGATAAGCGGCGCTTCTTGCTCCTAGATGCCGTCGCAGCAGATGCGGTAGCGTGGTGGTTGTCGTCCTCCGCCCAGGCGATGTCCGACGGCGCGTTGCTTCCGGGGCCTTCCGCCCCTTGGGGAGTTGGAGCTTCTTCGCCGTTAAGGCGCGCACCGCGCGTCTTACTGCCCTGGGTCGGTAGATCGGAGGCCTTCCTGTCCGTGTAGCTGCGGCCTTCCGAGCCAGTTGAAACGGTGCGCTGGGTCCCGGCAGACTCTCGACCTTGTTGCTCTTCACGCCGACGGCGGTAAGTTTCATGGCGTCTGAGCCGGCAAGTTCTACATGTCTTCACCTCGTAACTGCCTAAAAGGCTCTGAAACATGTCAATCGGCCGAGTACGCCTACATTTGGTGCAAACTTTTCGGTCGGTGGATGCAAGCTCCTCGTTGCGCTTCGAGATTCCTTCCTGAGCCTTCCTGTATTGGTCTCTTCTCAGAGCTTGCAAACAGACACGGCATCTCTTACTGTAGTTACCGGAAATCGTCTGTACGAGTTCCGCCAGGGGCTTGAATTGGAGGCATTGACTACATTGCCTAGTCTCTCCCGTACGGCCTGGATGGGAGTTGGATTGGCCACTGGATGAGGGTACGTTTCCAGACGCACCATTGTCGTCCTGGCCGTCACCCTCCGAGTCTGTGCCAGCGCCATCCCATTCTCCGTCAGATTGATCGTCCCGGGGACCGCCCAGAAAATCTCCAGTCTTGTCCGCTGAGCCAGCTTCCGTGTTCCCGTCGGGATCGTGAGACTCGCCCGACCTCTCTGAATGTTCGGGGGCTAGGGCCGATTCGCCGTCCGACGGACCGTCTTGCTGATCTCGGGACCGGTTGCGCGCTTCGAGGTCTCTGACAGCGGTGTGTGAGTGGGAAGGTTGAGCGTCTGATGCGGCGTGAAGACTTCGTGTTCCGGGCGAGCGTGAGCGCTCGGTCTCAGCCCCCGTACGAGACATCAGGGTCACTGGCAACGCGGCAGGAGTCACGCTAGGGGTGTCCGGCGTAGCCTCGGTCCCTGTGGAGGCTGAGCCTTGCGGCGAGCTCTTCGGCAAAGGGCGACCTATGAGGGATTCTACCTCCTTCAGGATGGACTTGTCCGACTGCGACAATACCTCGGCAAGTTTCTGCGCCAAGGATGTGGGTTCGTTAGTAGTGCCGCTGGAAGCACCTGGAACAGCTGACTGAGCCATGGCCGGGCTTTCCTGGGTGGGCTGTGGAGTGTCGGACTTGGATCCTCCAGGTCGATCGGAGGCCGATGAAGTGCTTTGGGCGGTGGTGACTGTCGGTGGCTTGCCATCGTCTACAGCACGGCAAGACCCACTGGAATCCCTCCCGGGGTCCTGAATGCCTTGCGGCAATGAAGCTTGCCCGGTCCCTGGGTGCATTTGGTAGAAAAGCAGATGATTTGTGTTACCTATGGCGACGTGATATACTCGATCGATTAGGTGGTCTGGACTGTTCTCTTGAAGAATACCGGGTCTGTGGCAGAGGTAACCAGGAGGATGATGCTTGCATGGGGCATCCTGTGAGACTGGGCAGCGTCTGAACTTATACTCAGCGACGCGGTTATGGCCTTGGGGGACGGCCGACGGCGGTTCTCTACCATTCTGTTCTATACAGGCGTGCGATTCCTGGGAAGCAGTGGAGCTGTGCCATAGACAAACGATAGAATCTCGTCGTGAAAGGCTGCCTGAGAAAAGAAGGCTTAAGTCACACGCTGAAAGCCATCATAATGGTGTACGTAGTCAACAATACCGTGGCCGATAGGTAGGAGTCAGTAGAAGTCTCTATTGGTCATTCACGTACGCCTAGGGATGCCTGCCACCTGCCTGAACGCCTATGCCGAGGGAAGTAAAAGGGGCATATCCTAAGACCATATTACCCTTTCGTACCATCATAAGTCATATCCCATCAATGAAAGCCATTCAAGCCTCGGTATCCTGCTTCTGCTTCTTTTGTGTGTGGTTCGGGTCGGCCGGGTCAGTAGTGGGAACACTGGGTAGCTGGTTCGCCTTGACTTCAGCTTCAGCCTTAGCATCGGCTTGGTCGCCTTCATCAAAGTCTGCTTCTGCCTTCTTCCCCTGATAGGTCGAGGTCTCGGTTGCAGGTGGGAAGAAGCGGCTATCAAGACAAGCCAAGATTAGCATCGCATTCACATAAGTAAAGCCCATGCCACTGGTTAGCGGGCAGATACCGGAGATCGACTCACGGAAGGGCTTGGTTGTATGCTCGGACGTCTTTCTCCTCGAAGGTAACAAAGATGACCTTGTCGAGCTTCTTGCCGTCGTCACCATCAAGGAAGGAAGCGACGGTCTCACAGGCGACCATAGCGGCATCGCGGCTGGGATAACCGTAGACTCCGGTGCTTATGGCGCTGAACGCGACCGTCTTCAGGCCGTGCTGGACAGCTAGCTCTAGACTGGACTTGTAGCAGCCCTGGAGCGAAGCCCTACTCCGCTCGGGGCGAATCTCGTCGTAGATTGGACCGACGGTATGAATGACCTTCTTGCAGGGCAGATTGTAGGCGTCGGTGATCTTGGAGCAGCCCGTCTCGCAGCCATTCAGGGTTCGGCATTCTGAGCGAAGCTGAGGACCGGCGGCGCGGTGAATGGCGCCGTCGACCCCGCCGCCACCAAGCAGTGACTTATTAGCGGCGTTCACGATGGCATCAACAGCGAGTGAAGTAATGTCGGCGCGTATCAAGCCAACGCGGTCGTTATGATCTGACGTCCGTTTCGGGGAAGAAGGGGAAGAAGAGGTATCCAACTTCTTCAGCTTGTAGAGGAGGTTAAGGGTGGGAATGTCGGCAGCAGCGATGGGGGCCATTCTTCTGGTGACGATGGTGCGCAGCATTCGCACGAAAGTCTTCCACCTTTAATGGGACATATCATAAGTGTGGAAGATATCTGGGCAGACGCTGCATGTTTGTATGGTAGATACATACTATTACGTAGGTATGTATGTATGTGTAAATGCTATGGTAAGTACTACGTAGGTATGTATGTATGTAAATATTATCGTCTGCACTGGATACGGTATTGTACAGTATGTGGGTCTCAGATGACGTTTGTCTTAAGGTCTGGTCTGCTTATGCATATACGTAATTAATACTACTTATTACATGCATATAACATGTGAGAATAATGTCTATAAAGTGTGCACAATTATCAATGATTATGCCTTGATAGAATATTAAATAGTGCACCTACTTACCAGATACATATAAGCTGATAATCATGCAATGTAGTAGTCCCGGCTGCCATAACGAAACTTTACTTGCCGAGCAAACCTCCGGAACCACTTCCCCTGCCAAGGCCCAACCCCGCCGACCTTGACAATCTCTTTTACGGCGAACGCTAACAGATCGAAGCTTATTATGGCTGAAATCTTATAGAGGCCTCTTACTTAACGAGCGGCTTTACGGACGCCTTCATAACGGCTCGTTCCGTAAAAATTTGGCCTGCTTTATTAATAGCTTTTTAGTAAGAACTTGTTTGAAGTAATTTAAAGGAAAGTCAGTGATTGTTATTTTTCTTTTTCTCCCCCCCTCCCGAAGGATGGACGCCGACAGGATATAGAATTCACTGTTGCGTCTTGCTGTGCGGTGGACGGGCATGCAGGGGCAAGTATCCGCTCTCCGGACTAGAACCCCTATAGCCCCCACGAGTTAGCTAGCCTCAGAATATAACATCCAGGTTTTACATTCTTATGCTCCTGTAATGTTTCTGGATTACCCACCGCGTTAATAACACAGAGAAACAAGTGAGACTGATGTGCTCTCGAAAGGAGCGAGCAGAGTCCTTAACTAGGAGTAAGTGGCCTATTCTTAATAAGGCAAACCATTCCTACTGCCTTCGTGTGTACTCCTACTTCGTTTATCTCCAAGTTGGTTAATGGCACGGCATGATAATTGACACTATATCATATCTATGCTTAAAAGCAGCTCTAGGAGGACTCTTTTTTAGTAAGGGTTGAGGTGTTGGGGCAAACTGGGATAGAATTCTATCTGACAGCACCGCAGTTACTTCCTACGAAGACATGTTCATCATTACGACTTCCACGTATACAGCAGATATTGTGACAGTGGCTCCTACCACCGGATGTAGTCCAGTTGTTCGCTTTATCCCAGCTTAAATTTACCCTTACCATTGAAGAAAGGAAGGTGAAAAGGCGGTATAAGCGCAGGGCTACTTCCTCTTTCATCTCTTCCGTATGGCCAGTATCGACTAGCACTTCCATATCCCCCATATAAATTTCACCATTACATTCACCGTCATCTTCGCCCCCATCCCTTTCACCGTCATCTTCGCTATCTTCTTTGCCGTCACTTCGCCGTCGTCTTCGACTGCATCTTCGTCTGCAGCCTCGTTTACAGCCTCGTTAACTGGCTCTCCGTCAGCTGGATCTTCGTTGACTGGGCGATCCTTGACCATGTCTTCACTGGGGGTGGCTTCGTTAGCAGCATCTTCATCTGCCGTGCCTTCCACGGTTAGGTCTTCAACCGTTTCCTGGACTTCATCACCAGCAATTCCACTCTTTCTTATTCAACTTCTTTATCATTATCATCCATACGTAATCCCGGCATCTGTTATGAAGGCCCAGTTTCTACCTACACGCTTGCCTACTACACCACATCCATATCCAGCACCTATACAGATCGATATGTAACCACGGTAACTGCTACCACCACGGGCCCTTGCCCGGGGTTTACTACCGCGACGATCTATGTTGCTAAATATGGCAACGTAGCGGTGACGACTACGACAGACAGCCTTAGCACGCCCTAACGTAAACAGTTAATGTCCAAGTTCGGTTTGCGGACTCCGCGGCACTACGAGTGTTCAGGAATTCGACACAATTTAGTTCTCAATACAAGAACAGTGCAGGTCTGGTAAACAACGTTTGGTCGTTCCTATCATGGGAAGAAAGTCCATATGCATGTCGCACTTGGATCAATTCTATCACCGATCCCAGGCCGGGATTTACAGAGGACCAGGCCTCAGGTCACGTATTCTACAGCGTCGCTTGTAGTCCCGTCGCGCCGCGGAAAGCGCAACTTCCTAACTCCGGCCCGGAGCTGGGGGTGGCTAGGTAGGGAGGTAGTATTATGGCTCCTACGCCGGACTAATTCAACTTAGGTCAATAACTCTGCTGTTGTCGAGAAAACGGGGTTTGAATAGCAAACATTGGAGTGGCCGGCTGGGGACACTTAATAGCAAGGCTACGGGATCTGAGTGATAAACAAAATTCGGCCGGGGTTCGTTGAAGAATAGGTATTGAGAGCACTAGATACTCTCACGAATTGATATCTACGTACCAAACATATTCATAAGACACGATCTTGGTTATTGTTGCTTTTCGCTGTGTGGAGCATCCCACTAGGTGTATAGGACGCTGGTTTACTTTCTCTCTGTACCGGGGTTCTCACAGACCGGGCTGCGGTTGCACTGATGCTACTCCATGATTTCACAGACTGCAATAGCTTGTCAGTAACTACCTGCTGATGTGCCAGCTATAGGATAGAGCATTCGTTGGCCACGTGGGAAAGCGTTCATCATCACCGTCTCATTGTCAGGATCTCAAGCTCTGCTAAGAACATCACTTGTTGTCCAGCGGGTGTAGGCATTTGTAACAGCATTTCTCGAAAAGAGAAAATCCTCATCGAACATTTTGCCCCCCTAAGTGTATGGCGAGCACGGTCAAGTTGTAGGGCATTCCAGCTTTGATACTATAGGAGCGGTGTATAGTTTGAGTGATGAGGACATAGCTAGTCACTTCACATCTGGGTGGAATCGTACCGTGGTTAAAACTCAGGGGGTCGCGAATACACATTGGGACACTTCCTCGATACCTGCGAACTTACCTAATTCAGAGGCAGTTTAAGGTTTGGAATATTCACGTAGACTCCCAGCTTCCTTCTGCGGCCATAGCTTATCTTTCGCGGTATGCCTTGGTCGCTTTAAACCCCAGCATGATCGACATTGTTCGCCCTACTTAACGGATTTATATGCTTCTGGCAGAGGCATGGGCATCTTTGAGGTATAAATACACTAGGGAACGGGAAAGCGGGGTCTAAACTTACCGATTACTTTGACCGTTGACGTTACGAGCAGTGTGGGTTCATATGGCTATTGCTTCAAGAAAGTTTGAGGGGCCTGCTCGAGACTATGCATTTGTATAAAGTATTTATATCCAGTGTCACGACCATTTGTCCCGATAACGATTCCAGTCATTGCCGGTCCACCTTAGGGTAGTGCTACCATACTAGGCTCACTCATCACACTCCATATTCCGGGGACCACGGCTCAAAATGTCAGGTGCATAATAGGGGAGTTTGTAGGGATCACGTAGTCGGTATAACTTGTTTATTTCTCCGAAGGAGCTTGACAATGCCTTTTACCGCTGTGACGATATGTGTGTACATGCAAGCACCGCAACATGGCCCAGATTCATGCACCAAGTTAGCCAGCACAGCAGGTTGCATTTCTCCGTGACATTTTTGGATATCTGCGGGGGAAACTGCGGATCGCCCTCAGTCCCGGGGGTATAAGAAGTGAATTATTGAACTCACAGCATGGGTCTGGAATCCTACTTCAATCGCTACCGCGACCCTTTCTACCTGTTGGGTTACTTAGCAAGTGAACGTAGAACAATTCCCCATCAGAATAACACGGTGCACAGTTAGATGAAAGTCGCGTCGCTCCCCGTCATTCACCACTAGGGTGACCTTTAGAAAATTGGATATCTTTGGACACTCAAGTGAACTACCGGAGCCACCCACCCAATTGCTTCTGCTTCAATACGGCCATCATGTCTTCAGATCAGCGGCGATCGGTGGAAATGAGGGCGCATTGGAAGTCGTTGCTTGCAATGACTCTGGTGTCTCTGAGTTCGTTTCAGTATGGGCTAGACTTCGGAATCATTGGTGGTCTCCAAGCCATGGTTCCTTTCTTGCAGGTAAGGAGCCTACTCGCCCTGACGCACGACTTACTCACCGGGCGAATTTGAAGGTGTACGGATACGAGGACCCTACAGTCCCTCTTGACTATAACATCTCATCGGAGCGACAACAGCTTATCAGCTCGCTGATGGTGCTCGGCTCTTTTATCTCATCCTCATCTGCTGGGTTTTCTGCTTCGTATATCGGGCGCAAGCCGTCCCTGTGGTTGGCATGTGTGTTAGTGTTTGTCTCGACAGCGGTTATGCAGACGACAACCAGTATCGGAGCTTTATATGCTGGAAGAACGATTCTCGGACTTGGTAATGTTAGTATTCCTTTTACTTCGGCTCGTCTGTATTGGGTTGGGAAGGGAAACCCTGGTTTGCTAACGTGATGTAATCAGGGGTTGTTGATGACCCATGGTCAACTTTACATTCAGGTAGGTAATACTTGGTCTTTTACATTACGGCAACTAATCGGCCTCTGCAGGAAACCCTTCCAGGTCGCTATAGGGGCTTAGGCATATCCCTATTCACATACTGGATCACAGTTGGTTAGTGATCATGTCTAGCTTCGACTTCCTTCATACTCATTAGCCGGTAGGATCTCTGATTGGCACTGTTGTTGATAACTTCGCCGCCAAAATTCCCCACCAAGGTGCTTACATCATTCCCCTGGGAATAATTCATATCGTGCCCGGTATCCTAGCCGTTGGTCTTTTCTTCATACCCGAGTCACCTCGATGGTTAGCAGCCAATGGTCAACTACAAAAGGCCGAGCGCTCCCTACGGTGGCTGCGACCGCAGGAGTGGTCTGTCGATGAAGAGCTGGGCGAGATGAATGCGGCTCTAAACGCTGAGAGACAACTACAGGCGAAGGTCGGCTATTCCGAACTATTCAGGAACCCGATAGACCGGCGGAGGACGACTGTCGCTGTGCTTGCGTTGACGACCCAAGCTGCATCAGGTGCCATGTTTGTTATCGGTCAGTCCACGCACCATCTATAGGTGGTCGGGGTGTTACTGACGTGTTTTTAGCATTTGGCACCTACTTCTTCGAAATGGCCAACGTAGGCAACGCATTTGAGAACTCTTGCATATTGACTGGAGTTGGTGTCGCGGCTCTGCTAGCCAATAGCTTCATCATAACGAGATACGGCCGACGCCGGCGTCTTATGATCACAGGCCTTCTATTATGTGGATTAATGCAGCTAATCATGGCCGTCGTCTATACCGTGGAGCCGGGGACCCAGAGGTCAGGCAAGATACTCGTGGGATTGAGCGTTATCTACATCGTTGCATACACTGGACTCATCGCGCCGTACGCGTGGGTTTCTGGTGGCGAACTTCCGTCGTAAGTCTAAGGGAGACCCTGTTGAGGAATCGTTAACTAACCTAGTCTCTCAAGTCAACGCTTGCGCTCACGTATGTTGCCCCTGAATGGCTCTTCTCGCCGCCTTCGGATCGTTAGTTACAATGGCGCGAAGCCTTGTTTTCTTGCACAGCCTGTGAATATTGCTCCGCAATCAACTGACAACACCTTTGATTCTAGATACCTTCGGTTTAGCAGCCGCTATTGGATTCGTTGGCGCGGTAAGTATTCGTAGCTAATAGCCACAGACGGAACTGACTGTTGTAGTGGCTCACGACGTTCACTGCGCCTTATTTCATCAACCCCGAGGCACTGAACTGGGGTCCGAAATATGGCTATATCTGGGCACCTTCTTGCATCATTGCGGCCCTTTGGATATACTTCTTCCTTCCCGAGGTCAAGGGTCGCAGCCTCGAGGAGATAGACGAGATGGTAAGTGCCTATCTATTCGCCACCCCCAGTGTGGTGCATTCTTGGCTGACTGTGGTCAATAGTTCGAGGCTCGCGTACCCGCCCGAAAATTTGCTAGTTATCGTTGCACGGGACAACATGCTGCTGTGGAGAAGGTTGAGACAGAGCATTGTGAGAAAGCCTAGGGGCTATCTCCTGGCTTCCCCCACAACTAAGGTATGCCATGATAGGACGCTCGTGCCATGTTTTAGTTGATTGATGGGATTGGCTGACCGGCCGCAGTAATAAATTGGATGCGTAGTAAGGAGACATGCTATTGTAGCTGAATATGTAGAGGAAAGCAGGTTTGACAAGAGATCATGTGTGTGATTCGTGGGGACAGTCGGTACGTGTAGAATGCATTAGAAGGACTCGCACTCGGAACATATTTAAATCGAAGCAATTAGTTGACAGGGTGTAAAGCCGACGGTCGGGATCTTTACTCTAGGAGTAATCTAAACGCCTCTTCCCTCGCGCCCCTCTACAGTCATGCTTTAACCGTATCTTCTGAAGAAATCAAACCGGCTGCCACCTCATCATATACCTCCTCGGCGTGCTTCTCCGCATCAAAATCGAAAATCCAAGCCTGTCTTGGAAACTTGACGAGATCCGGGTTCTCCTTGACTTTCGTCCAATCCGTCTTGTGCCACATGTCGCGCGTAGACTCGCCAGTCTTCTGGGTCTCTCGTACACGATCATACCGGATCTTCTCATGTGCTCGCACCGCGGTGGGGATGTTATCCTTTCCTCCTTTTCGAAGGCATACAGCAATAGTGACGCCGTCCTCAAGTGCCTGAGTGGCGCCCTGGGCGCTCGTAGGCAGGAAAGGGTGCGCGGAGTCACCCACGAGAAGGATTCTCCCTTTGGGGCTAACCCATGTCGGCAACGGGTCTCGGTACACCAGCTTCCAGTCGACAAGTTTGTCTTCGGGCGTCTTTGAAACGATCCGAGTGCACATGGGGTCCCAGTCTTTGATGGTCTCCAAGACCTCGGAGAGTTGACCAGGGAAGCTCCAAGATTCGTCGATGTCATGCTCGTCCGGATGAGTGAGGACCCAGCAGCAGTCGGATCCGTTCTTGATGGTGCTGAACAGGAAATGCATGTCGGGCCCTATCCAGCCATTGAACGTGTCACCGTTGTTGCAGAAGTGAGCGGTTTCTGGGTCTGCAAGCATGTCCTTGTTTGAAAACCTGGCGTTGTTTGATCAGTCGCCACAAACTAGGGTTTATTCCCAGGTCAAGGGGGAGGGATGCTTTACCATGCTCTCCAAACTGCATAACCGCTGCTCTTGGGCTTGTCCTCGTAGCCTAGCACCGACTTTCGTGCTTTGGAGCGCACTCCGTCCGCGGCGAGGACTACATCAGCGGTGACCTTCACGGATCGTTAGCTATAGAGTCTTGAGGAAATCGAATTGCCTTACCTTTTCATCGCTCTCAAGAACAATCCCAGACCGTTCCTCATCCTCAAAGTACGTTTGGATCTTGTGTCCAAGGTGAATTGGTATCCCTAACTCGTCCCTGGCGTAGTGAAACACAATGGAGTGTAGCTCGCCCCTGTGTCCGTTGAAGTTCGGTGCATCCACCGGGTACTGAGGGGTCGGCTGGTTGACTACTATCTCACCCGTGTCGTATTTATGTATGTTGAATCCATACTTACTCAGGTCGATGCTCAGGGCGCGCATGCGCCGTGCGATCTCGCCATCCGACCATCGGTAGAAGATGCGGCCTGCATTGGGTCCGAATGATATGATATCACCGAGTTCCTTCAGCTCCGCAAATGATTCATATATCTCGACATCATGCCCTTGGCGATGACATTCTATCGCAGCACCGAGACCACCGAATCCTATGGTCAGTGTATGTTAGCCTATGGTAACCCTGACGTTCAGCGTTGCATAGACACCATACCCGCTCCCACAATAATAACTTTAATGCCGGTTCCCGTCTCGTGTCCATTAGTAACACCATTGGTCGCCATTTTCGCAGGAAAGCTACAGAATCATAGGCTGTTTCGAGTGCGCAGTTCCTTGGTGCTTTCAGTAGTGTATCGGAAGCTCAAAAGGGATGTGACAGTGAAGATATTCAATGACTTGAGTAATGACCAATCGCATGATAATGGTACGACCCTGTCAGTACGCCGGCGGTATATCCTTTTGTAGGGGACTGCATTCTCCTTCCGGTCGTATCATGCGGGGAGCGGGGTATTCGGATGCCAATGCGGATAGGTAGGTAGCATCAGGAGTATCCGTGCTTCCGTGACTATAGCCGAGAACCATAATGCTTCACTTGCCCTGGACCATCATTGGCGGGTGTCAACTACGGGTAATCTAGAGCGACCCATTGGAGTAACATAGTAGGTCAATCTTAAGCTAAGCACAGCAGATATCCCACCGTGTGACCCGCGAAGAACGATTACGGACGACCACGTGGTGGTTATGCTATATCTCTCCGAGTCTATGGGATAGACTGCCATGCAATCCTGCGCCAGTGAGATATAGTGAACTTGGGGAAGCTCTGCTTTTCCGAGGTGCGCAGTATACTTCGTATGCAGGATATCTCTCATTTCGCCGCTCGATCTCAGACCACTGCAGAGTTGTATCACTCCAACACATTGCCCTCTAGATGACGTCAAATCCGGAGTGGGGGGAGAGGACGTCGGGGTTGGAGGTTGCAAAGGTCTTCGCGAAGCAAATTGAAGGGAGGAATGGTGACTATTGGCACAGAATTATGGGCAATTACATGTACTGACGACCCTTCCTTAGTTCTGATCACGGGGGTCGCGCCTCGGGGCGTTGGCGAAGGGACCGCCGTGGCGTTCGCTTCCCAGAGACCGAAGAACCTGCTACTGGTCTCGAGAACTCCGGAGAAGATCGAGGCTGTCGCTTCTTCCATCCGAGCTCAATACCCGGAAGTTAGCGTGAAGGTTATCACAATGGACTTGGCGTCTCAAGCATCTATCCGTAAGGCTGCGGCAGCCGTTGCGGAAGTCATAGACACTCTCGATATACTCATTAACAATGCCGGGGCGACGTACCTCTATCGTGAGTGGACGGCAGAAGGGATCGAGATTCAGTTTGGAACAAACCATATAGGGCCTTTCTTATTCACGAAGCTTCTATTCCCGTTGCTAGAGGCAGCCGCTAGGAGTTCACTTCCCGGATCCACCCGCATTATCAATCTTTCTAGTAATGGACATAGGCTATCGCCAGTTCGCTTTCACGACTACAACTTCGAGGGGAACGAAATACCCGAGGAAGAACGCCCGTTCCCCAACATGCCGCCGGCTTTTGCCAAAGTCCATGATGACGGCTACATGCCCACCATTGCCTATGCGCAGAGCAAGACAGCTAATATACTATTTACGGTATATCTGCAAAAGCACTTGAAGCCCAGAGGTATTGCATCTTACGCTGTCCATCCAGGGTGTAAGTACTTCGGTGTTCGCAAAGAACCGTCATACATGAGACTAAATCTTCGCTCTATAGCTGTCACTACTCACCTAGGCCGCCAACACGACGAAGAGATGGCCGACGCAATCTCGAAAGTCTCGGACTATTGGAAGACAATCGATGAAGGTGCAGCTACGAGCCTGGTGGCTGCTCTAGACCCAAAGCTGTCTGGTAAGATGCCCTGGTACCCATTTGTAGAGAGGGACTGACGTCTGTCATGCAAGACTGCCGGGAGCTCTACATGTCCAACTGCCAGTTCAGTAGCGCCGCAGACTTCGCTAAAGACTATGAAATAGCGACGCGCCTTTGGCATCTGAGCGAAGAATTAATTGGAGAGAAGTTTACTATCGAGTAAGAGAGGTCGGTCGGCTTGGTCAATCTTGGATTCTTCCGATGATTTGCTAGATATCGCGAAGGTATCAGTAGCCCGTCTCATCAGTTTGGGATCCCAACACGTTTGTCTCCCATAAGTTGTGTCACATAATTACCCCCTTAATCTGATGTTTTATTATGCGATTGTTTTTTAAGGGAAAAAGGGGTATCACTCAGTATGGAGACCGGTATCCTTCAGTCATACCGGCAGTAGTCCGGCTTCCCCCTTAACCCGGAGGCGACAGCATACTGTCCAGCCTGCTTGGGTTACCCCAGCTTGTGGTTCCGAAATGAGAAGGGATACTTCGATGGGCCCTGGGTCTGGAAACTCCGGCTTACACGAACACACGACACGATGCACTAAGAGGTGTAAGAGACCGATTCTCTTTTCTGATGCTAGGCTGCATGGAGTAAGCGGCAACCAAACTGTTGTGCAATTATAATGGCGGAGCTTAGCGCATATGCATGAATGTGTCAGTTATAGGAGTCACTTCTTTTCTTCCGAAGTATTCTCATCCTGGAAAACTGCCCGACTCCAGTTTTGTTCGTGGCGGGACAATTATGACAGCGGGAAAGACTGTTCTAACCACCCGCTGTAATGCAGGCGGCATAAGTGAAGCGTTGGCCCGCGAGTTCCAGCGTCGCGGCCTCCCTGTCTTCGCTACGGCGCGCTCGTAGCCTAAAATGGCTTCACTCATGGACCTCTGGGACGCGGCGTCCCTATCAGACCTCACTTCTACGAGTCGATCGCAGCAACAGTCGTCGCAGTCACCAAGGAGACCGGCGGCACCCTTGACTACACCGTCAATAACTCCGACCAGCAATTCGTCATGCCCGTGGTGAATTTGGACCGGATGCGCGCTGGGACATGTTGGGAGTTAACGTCTAGGGCGTGTTGGCAGTGATCCGAGCCCTCGCTCCGCTTGTCATTGCGTCGAAAGGGTGTATTGTCAACATGTCTTCTGTAAGCACCCTGGTTTGGCTACCCTATGAGGCAAACCGACATGGACAGACTCCAGGCAGTTCTTCACATTAGCCCTCACGTTTTTCTAGCGGTTTATGGGGCCACCAAGTCAGCCGTGGCAGCCGTCAGCGCAGGTATTCTCCTTGAGCTGAAACCATTTGATGCCAGGTTCATCACCGTTCTGACTGGAGCGGTAGAGACCAGCATCTTCTAAAATGCGCCGTACTTGGACAAGTACAGGAGGGCTCATTTCACAACCCGGTTGAGAAACAAAAAAAAGATTGGGCGACCGGGAGGGATCTTGCTGGTCAGTTTAGCAGACGTGAAGATTTCGCCGGCTCGCTTGTTAGCCAACTAATTATTGAACGGCGCCAACTGCAAAGTCTACTGTGGTAAAATGTCGACGTTTCTCAGGGTGGCTGCCGCCTTGCTCCCTGCTTGGATATAGTGAGAGCCTCTCTGCACCTTGCAATACAATGGATGTTCGCTGATGGAACTATATAGGACCGCCTTGTTGTGGCCGGTACGGGACTGGAACGTCGTCCCTTTTAAGTGGCGCTGAACATAGTCGAGTGTTAGCTCAGTGCAGCTAGAGAACTTCTACTTATGCAGAGGACCGCCCCACAATGTCGTATGGTAAGTTTAACATCCCAATCAGGTACTCCCCACTCATCTAACCTATTCAGGACCTAGTGTTTCTCTTACAAATACAACCCATTTTAATAAACCCAACGAGATATCACTACTTTACTAATACAATTGTCAGTCCTTCAGTTCTTCGTATGCCACCCGTTAGCAGTGTTATTCGGAGGTAGGCAAACGGAAACCCTAACGATGTATATGGGCAATAAGGCGGCATCATGTATCCGGAAAGTTTAATGGGAAGCTTGCAGCCAATTAGTATGGAAATTAACGTTGGCATGGCCCAAAGGGGTACTTGACAGGATGGTATTCTTCGGCTTAATACTCGGTACAGAAGAAAAGCTCTTTCCGGTAATTGCCAAGACGCTAGCCAGGAATACTAACCTAATATAAGATCTTCTTGCCTCCCCACATCATCCCTACAATACGCACATCTTCCAGATGGCCACAAGGCCTCAGCACCCAGCAATTTTTAACAACTGCTCACCGGCGCGTTGCCTGAAATGGTCAATCTAGGTAGTCACCACTACTGTTGATTGGTCTATTTTGCTATGATCGCTGGAATTTTACCCACTTCTTAAAAATTGTTATACTGACGTCTTGGGGCCCTTTATCGGAGTAAAATCCATTTGCAAATAAACAATTCGATCTCCGTATCTGGCTCTATATGTAGACATCAGGGAAAGCCTAGGTTTCCGCGGTATAGGTTGCCGCGCAGCTTAGAAACGATGCACTATATTCGATAGAGTTTTAAGGAATATGCCGCCTGTAAGGGCGACCGTCCATTATGCTTAATTACCAAGTGCCCGCCCACGCAAGGGATTCAAGAATGAGCCCGTTCAGGTTTGGCCAAACCGGTTTTCGATGAAGAAAACTCTTGACGCTGCCTAGGCTACCGTCCCTGGTTGTTGCTCCCTTTCCTTTCCTATTCTGGGAGTCTGGCTATGATCTCTACTACTTATGATGAGTAAGGCAAACATCCTCGGACGGTATCTCTCCACATGTTAGCTGCCCGGATTTTCTTTCGGTTGGCCAGTTTCTTGCACTAGCTGATACCTGACATGGATGTTTCACAAAATATTACTTAAGTACCGCTTTCTTATAAACTCCCAACTAACTACGCCTTTTGGAACTGCGTTATTAGTCTGTCGTATTGCGATACTATCGACCAACAGCGTACTATCGCAGGGGGATTTCGGACACCTGGGCCCCTATCACGAGCACAACGTTATATCAGAAAGAACCCAGAGATCTTTCCAATGCCGATATCGTATTAAGTTAGTATAGTAACATCTAAACCTTAACTTCACAATAGTAAACCTAGTATTCTAACTCCGAGTCGCTGATCAAATACACCCCTTTCCTTTGTTTTAGTCCCCGGCAGTAGATACGTATCTCCGCCCACCCGATAGACTTTCCAAAGAGAATTTAAGCCCTGCTCTCTATGCTAACTGGTTGGCACATAATTAGCTGGTGGTTCTTTAACCTAACCAGTGATCATGCGACTTCACCGGAGGTTGTTGGGAAAGCCTATCCTTTAAAGGTGGAACTTTAGCGGTTCGGGGCCTGGTTTACATTCACATTATTCCGGATAGCCGTGGATAGATGGCAACCTACTCTACGGAGATAGTTGATGGAGTGGATTAGGTTGCTTAGACCTCTGCATTTAGGTGTCCGTTACCGGACACGCATCCAACACGCCGTTCATAAGCTGGGTGAGTAGCTAAGTATTTACTATTTAAAAGGCTGGGCCTCGGCATCTGTTTGCTTCTCGACTTGAACGTCTTTTAAGTCAAAAACCTCCTGGCATCTGTTTGCCTCTCGACTTGAACGTCTTTTAAGTCAAAAACCTCCTGACACCACTGGCTGTGCGACCATATTTCACTGAATTACTAGATATATTCGGTCGTTTCTTTAGCTATCTTCATATATCAGCCCCCTATCCTGCCGGCCATGCATATCATCACCTCGGTCGGTGTGGTACTGGCTGCGATTGGCGCTGTCCGAGCATTACCGCATAAGGACCTCACGCCTGCGTCGAGCTCGACGACCATGAGTACCAGCACGCCCATCTTCAACTTAAACAGGACGGCCCTCTACCTGGCCCCTGACACCGATACCTTCGTCGCCAGAAGAGTCGCGGCTTCCTACAGCGAGGACCAAAAGGTGCCAATCGACGAGCTACCTGCATGCTACTACGAATGCATGGTCGAGAATTGCTGCAATATGATGATTGGAGGGCCCGGGGATGTCCGGGACCTGACCATCAATGAATTCTGCCACACTAAGTGGTTCTATGTCGGAAACTGGATATTTGACAGGCTTCAGGATTGCGTTGGTGAGAAGTGCAGAGGGTGTCGCCCACAATGCACGGAGGAGTCGAATCATTGGATGAAGCGGGTTTGCAACCGACCATAGCGTGGCTTGGCGATTGTTGCACGGCCACTCAGTATACCTGGCAATGAACTGGGACATCATATACGCCTGCAGAAGATCGGCTCGATTGGTGGATCACTCGGTTGGGAGGGCATAATTGTCAAAGATTGGTTGAATATCGGTTGGATTCTATGAGAAGTGACCATCCTTGAGGCTTGGGGGACTCCACATCTACATATACACAAGTGGTGTGGGGCTCGGTTGGGAGGGCACAATTGTCAAAGATTGGTTGAATATCGGTTGGATTCTATGAGAAGTGACCGGCCTTGAGGCCGGCGGACTCTACATCTGTATATACACAAGTGGTGTGGGGCGGCATTGCCCCTATTCTAACAATAATCTCACTGTTACGACATTCAGGGCAATGTGGCAGCATACGTATGTGCCCCCCTGAAGGAATATGTAGGGGGACCTAGGAGAATAGTCGGATCTTTCCATTTGTCCTCTATATCCTTATTTCCCCCGGGAGTTGTGTATACTCGTAGAAGCAGCACATGAATCTAGAAAGATTTCACCCCTTTCTTCACACGGAAGCATCGTTGCCCAGTTTCGTTGCCGTTAACTGTCAATGTTATTCTGATCCATTAATTGCGTTTGCCGTTCGAGCTCCCTTTTGGGAGGGGCGACCACCTGGGATAGCTTCGTCGCCTGGACGCTCATCCGGCAACACCGTTATTCTTGAGAAAGAAGAAAGCTCCCATTACCGACATCGTCGTTATATGTCGGGAGAGGAACTGAGGGTCTTAGAAGCTGGTCATCGCGCCACTAAGGCTGAGGGCGTATAAGTATAGGGAGAGGAAGCTCAAGGGGTCTTCTCGGGACAAAATTCTTTGGAACGGGTGGTAATTAGGAAGGGTAACATCATGCCGGTAGCCGTTTCGAAATGTAACGAAATCGTTTTAAGTAAAGAAGTGATCGTGAACTTAGTAGCCGCCGGGAACTTTGAGTGAGAGAGAAGCTTATTACGACGGAATTTCCAACGGAACGGTTTAGAGACTCGAGAAAGCGTGGCCTGGACGATCAGAGGAAGCTTAACGATAATTGTCAGTTAATAGCCAGGAAATCTGACCGTGGATTCAGTTGGCAACAAATGAAGGTCTAACCGTGGGGTCCGTTAATAACGTAAGGAACGGCTGTTAGAACGGCACGCGAGAGAGGGAAATCCGCATCTGAATAAGTATACGAAGGACCATCAGCAACGACAACGGGAGGCATTGATTGTCCACGAGTGGAGGAAGTAAATTTCCTAAGACGTCAACAGCATTATCACGAACGAAGCAATCGTAAGCTAGGGCAAATGCAACGGGACCGCGAGAATCCCACCGTTATTATTGCCCTTACGGAGGTAGCACATAAACGGAGGATATGTCACTGTTCGACATGGCAAACGAGATTAATGGATGCCTTATTGGTTGGGCGGCTTATACCCAAACTATAGCTACGGCTTGAAGACGCAAGCGAGGTTGGAAAACATCACTAGACACAGGCGATAGATTTGAGGTAAATGCATAGAAGACTGATATAATTGAGAAGTAGCCCCGGGTGAACCCGCCCACATACGTGAGACTCCCACCACCCACCCGAAGGCAACTACAAGAAAGGAACGAAATGAAACAAGGATGAAAAGAAAACATGAACAAACGAAGCCCAGGATGAACCCGCCCACATACGTGAGACTCCCACCACCCACCCGAAGGCAACTACACACACACCCGGGAAGGGAAAAAACCAAAGGAACCGTAGCAAACAAACAACAGGCAGGAAGAACCAGAAGACCATTCCAAGCCAAAGTACAACAGGAAATAAGGAGAAAAAAAGACAACAAGAAGCAGCAAAGCGACAACCATCTAACACACGAGCAGACCAAGGGTTAAAACCGAATGGAATGCAAAAAAAAACCGGGAACCGTGAACCATGTAGCCGAAACCTGAGAGAAGCCGAGACAGAGGGACCAGAGGGACCAGAGACCAGAGACCAGAAGTACTGCATGTACCAGACCAGACCAGACCAGGCTAAATCGTGAGTATGCGTTGACCGGGGCAGCTGCGGTGTTCTTATCCTTGAAATATGGTGGGAGACTCTCGTTGTTGCTTGCGATGGAGACTAGGCAAGCAGAAATGATGCATTATCCGGGGCATGCTGCGGTGTTCTTGGACGAAAAGGAGGTGGAGTCTCTGACTCGCATGGCAGGCTAGGCAAGTCAGGGCTAGGAAGATGCGTTGACCGGGGCAGCTGCGGTGTTCTTGTGTCGAGAGTCTCAGTAATGCTTGCGTCGGAAACTAGGCAAGCAAAGCTGATATAGTGCATTTACCGGGGCAGCTGCGGTGTTCTTGGCGAAGAATTCCAGGCTTACGTGGAAGGCGAGGTAAGCGAGGGAGTATGCACGGGTGAACTGTCAGTGAATGTTTTAGCAATCATATCGACAGGGAAAGGATGGGTTGACTTAGCTCTGGTGTATAGTGTCTTGCCATGGGCGGGCATCACCTAGAAAAGGGTAGGTCGTCAGCGATCCTGTGCCGATAGAAACTAATCATGTGGAGGGGGTTGAGAGATGGACTTAGCTTTGGTTTCCTGTCTGGAACTCTAAATGGATAGCCTGGTCTGGTCTGGTCTGGTCTGGTCCGCTTCGGGGAATATCCTTCATACTGCGATATCACTGACTGCTGCTGCTGCTGAATGAAAACTCGAATCGCCGCCGTCAACTGCGAGCAGCCGCAGGAGCAGGCGCCGCAGGAGCAGCCGGGACAGGAGCAGCCGAGACAGGAGCAGCCGAGACAGGAGCATCCGGGACAGGAGCAGCCGAGGTATGGCTCGAAGAACGGGTCGAACGCTGAAGCCTGCGATGGACCCGGGCCTGCCCGTGGCTTGGGGAGGCGCCAGGGCCATCATCGATGGCAACATGGACGAGGGGAACCATGAGGAAATCAGTCCGGTACCTGATAACCCAGTCGGCGTACGGGAGATCTCGACCACCGTATTTTCCATAACGAGACACGCGCTCGGGTCGCCACCAGAAGAAGAGCCACTGCCACCAATGACGTCCGAGAACTTGGTGCAGGTTCTCCGAGATTCCGAGGTCCCAAGGGTGCCTGTCTTGGAAGACTTGCAGATGAAGACGTGCCTCGCCTCGCTCATCGTACTTGAAGCCGACAACCCACGCCGGGATGATGCGCTAGAAGTCGTTAGAAAATGGTCAAAATGATTCTGATTATTTGACATACCTCAGGGCCGATTCGGTTCTTGAAGGCCAAAAACCAAATCCTGTCGTAGGTCAACATGAGAGTGACTAGCATGGCCAGAAGAGCTCCCATGATAACCGAACTGGCAAAAGGTACGGCGGGTACCTGGTAGTTGGCGAGGGCGAAGACCGAAACGGCGAGAGAAAAGAGTGCATCCATTGGCAGGAAGACCGCTACGTACAGGTAGGGCTTGATGGTACGAAGGTAGACCGCTGCCTTCAGGAAAGCACAATAGTGATCATAAACCGGGAGATCACGGCGCAGTCTCGTGCAATGGTAGGCTCTGTCCGATAGTTGGCCTCTGCAGGTAGGATACATGCACTGTCGCGGACGGCGTCCTGGGACCCAAGTAAGCATCCAATTGGATTCACAGCCAGGATCAGAACTTACCCTCTTCGTAAGGAATCCACCGACCTCGGCTCGACTCCATAGCATCCTGCCAGATGTTCCAGTCGACCTGCATTATGTTCCTGGAAGACCTCTGTGGCTTCCACTTGCGGTCACAGACCCGGGTGATAACCAGGATCTGAACCCAAGCGCCGAACCAAGTAGCCTTGAGGAGTGTCGACATAATGAGGAGAGTGAGTCCAACCGTGCGATTGCTGGCGAACTGGACGCCCAGCCCGAGTGAAGTATCGACGGGATGGATGAGGCGGAGCCAGCAAAGATGGTAGATGTTGGCCCAGGACGACAGGACAAGGAAGCAGACCATCAAGACAGGGGACGAGTGGGCGAACAGCAACTGGTTGGAGAACCATTCTGGAAAGCCGGCCATGGCGACGGTAGGGGGAGGATAGGAGCGTGTAGAGGGTGTAAAGTGTGTCTGTGTGTGAGGTGTGTAAGGTGTGTGAGGTGAGTGAGATGTGTGAGAGCGTGTAAGAATCTGAAAAACGTGCAGTACAGAGCGTGTGCAGATGGGTGAAAGCGTGCGAGTATCGTCAAGTTGCTAGCTGTGTGCAGGTAGGAACTTGAAGATGAAGAGGGAAGAGAGGTAAACAGTTCTCAGAGAGCGTTTGGAAGTGGAATAAATAAGTAGGCTAGGTATCTAAGTGTAAACAGAAGGCATGTGGGCAGGTGCGGTCGCCTAGGCATCAATAATAAGGTTGCCCCTGCCAACTCTCTTCGTTGTTCAGGAAAAGGGATATGAGCAATTATTCAAGTACTAACGAATTGAGAACTAAGTATCTATGAATCATTATGCTGCTTATTCGGATTCTTATAGCAGGCTCTTCAACAGGGTCAGCCCCTATTCTTCTGTTTACCTAGGAGGTAGCCGGGCTATTAGGCCATCCAAGGATGTGTCTACCTAGGTAGTGATGTTTCTATTAACGCACTTTGTAGGCGAATGACTGTATAAAGCTTGTTAGAGTTTCACTGCTATCTTGCAAGTCTCTATTTCTGTGAATGTTGCTCTCCGTTGCGGAGCAGTGCCGTATCTGCTAACGGGAACTGGACGCCTACGTCATGACGGTTCGAGAGCAGTCGAGGGAGTCGACCAACATCAAACACGTTCAATGTAGGATAGTCAGAAACCGCAAGTGAACGCAAAATGAACTGGTTTCATTTCTCCACATCATGTAACTAGTGGTAAGGGAAAGGCTGAGATGGCCGACTCTCTGAAAAGAATGTTCGCCATGGCTGCCACTATGCGTTTCATCACTGGCAAAACGGATATCCATCTGGATTCTTGGAGAAGCATGGTGCTTCCCGTTCATTTCCGGAGTATATTCCTGTGTGAATTTGAGGGACACAGCCACGGTCGATCAACGTAGGAGCATCGAGAAGAAACTGGAGCATCACCTGGAAAATCTAGAACGCCCGAAATCAGCTCTAAGTAGCGGCCCCTCTGCGGTCTTGAGCTCTCTTTTCACTCCTTTTCTTAATAACCTTGGTGCTGAATCATTGCACGGATGTCATACCTCCCAAGAGACCCTTGATTAATCAACACGGCTAGCTCTACGTCGACCATAAAGCCAAAAGAATGAGAAGACCTAACCTTTTGCCACAATAACCTTTCTACGAATAATACGATCGTGGACGGGGAGTCACCAAAATCCCCTGTCCTTCAAATTGTTTGCTTTGACGACATACATAACACCACTCCGCAACGGGCAGCCACTTTATTTTATGCTGACCATTTTCCACAGTGAGTGCTACGATGATTAAAGCCTGTCCTGTAAAGGCTTTAATTAAGTGCAACTAGACGTGTAGTAGTTAGAAGCCCGACAATTATAAGCCTACTTAGTCTAGGGGGGGCGAGGCTCCTAACGCGTTAAGTGGGATGGGTAAATTCGATCATCAGTGTGAGTGTTCATAGTCTCGGGTAAGGTTATTTATCCTTAATCCCCTTAGACTACCGAGGGTAGTCATACTGGTCTGCAGTGCCTATAGCAGAAAGGCTTACAAGATACAGGGACTATGGTAATCAGGAAGAATAATTAAGAGACGATTAAATGCTCGTACTAATTGAGTACTACTTTATGATGCATCTCCTGGTAACTGTATTCAGAGCCCACTAAAATAGCAGACTGGTTGGGCTATTCCTCAAACAAGATTTATTTGCTTCCGGCATGCTCCTTCAAAGTACGAGCATTTATCCCGGATCCTTCCTATACCTACTCGTCGATAGACATCCGTACGGACACTGGCCGAAACTGGTTCCAGTATTAAGAATAATTCGAGCAACACATTTCCAGTGGTGGCTGCTCTTCGCCTCGTTCTCATTAAGAGGCACGTGTATTCGGCTGAGCCTCTTTCATCCTCACAGTCAAATTGACCCGCACACGGCCACGGGATGGGACTCTTGCTGAAGTCCGGTTCCGAGTCTCCCATGTCTAGATACGGCGGGTTGTAGTCTCTAGCGAATGGGGACACACGTAGTCTGAAGGCCCGGACTGGCCCTCGAAGGACGAGGAACGAGTGACTGATATCCGATAATAGGGGTATCCCGGTCCATGATATGCCTGCATCGACCACTTCTGTATCATCCGTGACCTCGACATCCCAGCCTGACATTGCTTGGGCCCAGAAGTCGATTCCGACCTGCTGGCAACGTGATAGCCAAGACCATGATGGCACTCCTGGCAAGACGGCGGAGTTTTCTTCGATTCCCCCAAGGCGTATCCATAGAAGGTCCTTTGCCAGCGACTCTTTCCACGATCCTAACAAATGCCTGTGACCGGACAGTTCCGAGTACTGTTCGGCGATTCCTGCTAGGGCTGCTAGCCTGTCCCTGGGAAACGTAAATTCCCTAATGGAGTAATCTTCCATCCATCGGCACCACACTTCGTGCAGTTGAGCAGGATCCCGAAGCAGGGGGAGTGGTTTACTCTTGAGTCTGTCATGATAACTGTAGTTGAAGGACACACCGGCCTCGGTACGATGTGCACATCGGCACTGCCAATGCATCTCCGGACGCATGCAATGCAGAACTCGGCATGCTAGCACTTGCTCTTGAAGAGTCCAGCCCCTTTTGTTGAGAGGACCTTCCTCGTGTCGCAACCTTGCGTTGTCTGGTTGAACCCGAATAGACAGCGAGGTTCCCCGGGCGGGCAAAACGGGAGAAAATTGTACTACGTGCTCCTCTCTCGGGGATAATGACTCTCCATTTCTCTGTACGAAGCAACCCGCCAAACTGTCTTCGGCATCGGACGCACAAATTGTCAGGACACTACCCATGTAGACGTCTTTCATGCGAACAGCTTCTTGACGCCACTCGGATTCGTCATTCTGCGCTATACAGAGACTATCAATCCACAGGTAGGGGATTCCCGCGGCTTGAGCTATAGCAACTGCCTCAAGAAAAGTTCGTGGAAGCAGTTCAAACGGTATTTTGTCGGTGAATGCCCGTTCATTCTCGGTGGTCAGCCTAAGAGGTATATGGTCTCCCCAGCAGTGACTTAGCGTTGCGTATCTGAAGTGCTTCTCTGAGCCATTGGCTGTGTGAACGAGACGCACGGCGCTGCTCTCAGATTCCACTTCGATCAATCTTTTAGGTGGTTCTACGTCTGGAGGTCTGCATTCAGTATGCTGTGACTCGCATTCCATGAGCCATGTCTGTATTGTGAGATGCTTATCGGCAAAGGACGGTTGCAGGGCACACCATAGGGGCTGTGCAGCCGCCGAACCTGTTGCAAAAGTTACCACGGGGGCCGGTCGAAACCATAAGCAACCACGAACACACCTCCCATATCGCAAGTAGTAACCGAGAGCTCGACCCCATGGGTGAAGCTATGCCACGGCACATGAACGTTAATCTCCAAGAGAACCCATGAGACTCCAGTATTGAACACATGCGGTTCTTTTAATTTAAATTCCAGAGTGAGATCCTTGAGCCTGGCTTCTGTAACATCTTGGAAACGTGCCTGAAGCCTACCGAGCGGCCAATATTCCGTAACGGTCTTGCATAAAGTGCACCTTTTTGCCGCGTGAAGGTGCTGTTCGACGTTCGGGTTATGCTGGATGACACGAGATGCCTCGTCTGTTCTGATGGGGAATATCCGTGAACAGTAAGAACAAAGGGGCTCTTCCTTGACGCCACCGGCCATGATCATCTTTTAACTCAGCCCGGGTCGATATGTCTATATGACACTTGGACTTTCTGACGTAAAACTCAAGGAGTTGAGTAGAGTAAGCCCTCTCGGACTCCGTACCTGTCTCTGCCTAGTCCAATCGTATGCGGGGTATCTTGTTATTATGATCCAACAGCTGAGCCACCCCTGACAACCTAGGTTTCTCCCATTACTGTTATTATCCCCTTATACTTACGGAGATTATATTTAAAGAGAATCGAATAGAAACCGCCTTTTACTCCTGAGATTATTTAACCAGCTATTGTTGTTAGTTAGACACGAGTTTCTTAATTCTCATTTTTTAACACCTTGATATGAAGAGTGGCCCACTTACTTTATCCAGAGCCTGACACTGTAGGAACCCCCGCTTGCCAACCCCGCAAAGAACAAGCGATGCACGCGGAGTCAAGACAGACAGGACTCGACGCGTCGAATTCTCTGTTAATAAGGCCATTATTGGACAACCTGGACAGGGTATACAGCGCTGGTACCCATAGAGCCAGCGCTACTGTGCATAATACTTACATGTACATACATGTAGCTACTGTACGGGCAATCGGTACGACATGAATACACCTGAAGTATTCTCTACTATATAGCACGCCGAGTTACAGCGCTAACCTGGTACGGTTAGAGCCTCGTTGCGATCTGTTAGGCTAACGTTTATAGAGGTAATTGGTACCTGTCATGTGTGTAAGGTTACCTAACCACATATGGTGCAGATATCTCTCATAACGTACATACAATACACGACCTGAATAGGTATGTACAGGATGTATGGGGAACATCGGGAAGTGGAAGCGCAAGGGCAAGGCTGACGGATGATGGGGTTGATCGCCGTCAACGATTCACGTGTCGTTACTTGCTGCCGCGCTACAGAGCAATCCAAATCCAGACTCCGTGCTCGACTTAGACTCAGCTCACCCTCACCTTACCTCACCTTACCCACGTCCGCATACAGTAGCTACATTAATTCCATGGTCGCCTTCGCCTTCATCTTAACCGTCCGCCCACCTCAATTGCGCTTTCAGCCTGGATTACTTAATATAGACTCAAGAATCCACTGCACAACTCAGTTTCCGCTACCGAGGTCGCGTTTCCCGGAGTCCAATCCAAACATTGTTCAACTACCCCCAGTCACACCCCGAAGACTGGAGACGTCTGCGCCCGTACTACACTCGAACAGCAGAAGCGTTGACGATATATACTATCATTGCATCTCTCTATTCATTAATTGTGGGCGCCGCCGGAAGACCGACCGTCATATCAGCCAACTGACTACCGAACATACGACATCTGCCTTCATTCTAGTGAGAAGCCCTAGAACGCCCGAGTCAGACGCGTCTCTTTTTCCCCCAGCGTTGCCTCGCCGCCTCGGACATGCCCCCATCGCCTCACCGTCAATTCGTATACGCGACGTGACGTGACGACGTGGTCCTGCGAGGAGGGCGCGCGGGGAATACGAGGGCTTGGTCCGGGCCGGATGGTGTCCGGTCTTCTTCAATATGCCGACCGTTCAAGTTACCCCGGCTACTTCGGACCTCCTTCAAGATATCGCCAACATCCTCGGAAAAGCACGGAAGGTAGTCGTTGTTACCGGCGCCGGTATAAGCACCAACTCCGGCATTCCTGTAAGCCTGAGCTTTCTTACATAGAGCTACCAAAGATGTCTCATAAACCGGCTTAGTCACTCGACCTAGAGACAGACGCTGACAAGTAACACAGGACTTTCGTTCAGAGAATGGTCTCTATTCGCTCATTCAAGCTCAGTTCGAGCGAGCCGCGGCCAATCCTCAGCATGGAGTAGTCGAGGATGAAGCCGCCGACTTCGACATCAGTGACCGACCTACCAAGCGGAGAAGAGTCTCAAGCGACCTCGAGCCGCCTGTAGACGGGCCAATTGACGATCCACACACAGACCCAAGCGATACTGAAAGAATAGGCGACAGACCATCTTCTTCTAACGGCCGGGAGTCTCATGACGCAGATAGCTTTCGCCTACGCAACCACGAGGACGTTGCTCCTCGGCATGACCTAGAGTCGCCTCCAGAACAATCGTCCAAACAGCCTACTGCACCACAAGCACCGGAGACGCGCCCGTCGTTCCCTCGGCACTTGACACAGTCTTCTGTCCATTCTTCCACCAGTCATGATTCTGTCTTCTCGGGGCCACGATCTTCTACTACCTCCACACAAACCGAGGACGCTGCTGATTCATCCGTTGGTGGTATTCAACGCCACCCCCAGACTTCATCTACTCCGAAAAGGATTCTCTTAGGCGAAAATGTTACTTCATCCCCTTTGTCATCTCCGCCTCCTATTCTCTTTGACCCGTTTGAAAATACTGTCCAGTCGACGGAGGAGAGTTCCCGGCTAAGTTCAGAATGTTCTGACTCGTCGGATACGGAGGACACGCAACAGTCGCTAGACTTTCTGTCCTCGCAGACTTCCAACCCAAGTTTACGCAACATGAAGGGCCGCGACTTGTTTGATTGCAATATATGGGCTGACCCATTAAAAACATCCGTTTTCTATCGATTCGCTACTTCGTTGAGGCAGAAAGTTAAAGACGTCCAGCCCACTGCCACTCATCACTTCATTGCCAAATTGCGGGATGTTGGGAAGTTGGCCAGAGTGTATACTCAAAATATTGACGAAATCGAGAAAAAGATCGGCCTCTCTACCGACCTGAGAAACGGTGCGGGCAGCCGGAAGAGGAAATTTGCTAAGCAGCAGCTGGCCGACGCGGATAAGGACGCCAAGGATAACCAAGATCAACCGAAGGGGGAAGAGGATCCCGCCGTGAACGGGAAAGCCGAGTCGAATCAACCATCTTCCCAAAGTTCTGAAACCGGGGAGCCTGCAAGACCACGACCGAGTTTGACGCCGGACAAGGGCGTAGAATGTGTCTTCCTCCACGGGTCCCTGCATTCCCTTCGGTGCTTCGTCTGCGGAAAACTCTGCGACTGGGACGAGGACGACCGCGAGTCTCGCACCATGTCAGGTGAACAGCCCGAGTGTCCTCACTGTGCCGGGGCAACCGCTGCTCGCCAAGAGAAGGGGAAGCGGGCTTTAGGCGTTGGCAAACTTCGTCCGGATATAGTCTTATATGGCGAGGACCATCCGCAATCTGACCTTATTTCTCCGATCGTCCAGTACGACCTCTCAGCTGGGCCAGACCTGCTCCTTGTCCTTGGTACTAGCCTCCGCGTACATGGGTTGAAGGTCATGGTCAAGGAGTTTGCGAAGGCCGTGCACAACAAGGGAGGCAAGGTGGTCTTCATCAATTTCACGAAGCCGTCCGAAAGCGCTTGGGGCGATGTTATCGACTACTGGATCGAATGGGATTGTGATGCCTGGGTTACAGATCTGAAGGACCGAAAGCCGCACCTATGGCTCTCGCCAGAAGAGATCCAGGAGCAAGAAAAGCAGAAGCGCGAGAACCTGGCTGAAAAAAGAAAGGGGAACCTGTTGAAGCGTGACATCCTGGGAGAGAAGCGTCGACACACGATCGACAGCAGCAAGCCCCGTGTTCCTCCCAAAAACCCCTCCGCTATGAGGAACGATTATGGTTGCGGTGCATACGTGGTGTATGATATATTTCAGACCTTGGCTAAGATTGGGGGCCGACCCTTTGACAACCTCGGCTATACTCCTCGCTCGACCATTCTCCCTGAGCCTCCCCTTCCTCCTTCTCTCCCGCCTCCCTCCGTTCCGGATATCGAAAGGGTCAAAGCAATGAAAGATTCCCCAGCGGTCAAGAAGATCAAGCGGCCAAGGAAATCGGCTCCCGCCGCCATAACTTCTCAGGTCGATTCGAAGCCCGAAACAGGACCTGCTCTCAAAGCTAGGCGCTGGTTCAGCACTGCCAGCAAATTCAAAAACGGATGCGCGAAAACTGTAGGAAATGGAAAGGTCAGGAGAACTTTTCCAATGAGCATGACACCCATACCACCGCCTGTGATCCCGTTACTAGCGCGGCAGCCCCCGCCAGTGGCATGGGCACCATCACCAACACAAGCTCCAGCTCCAGCGGCAGCATCAGCACCAGCGCCAGCGCCAGCACCGGCAAAAGAAGAGTGTTCAGCACCATCACAGGATTCTTCAACATCCATTGGTGCCGCCGTGAAGTCGCATCCTCGGCGACGCAAGCGGAAGCAGATTTTTGAGGGCCCGACCGTGAGGCCTGCCTCCACGAAGCCACGGCGCAGCGCGCCGCAGCCTATCCCGCGGTCTGTCCCGCAGCCCGTTACGATGCCGGCATCAATGCCTCCTGCTACTCCTACGAACGCGCCTCAGCCAAAGCACGGTTTCATGGGCACCGATTATGTAGCCCCACAGGAAGGCATCACCTTGGCTCCCATTCGACCAGGCTTGGAAATGCCATCGCCAGCGATCAGGTGCCTAGAACCAAACCCTGTCGTGTCTCCTCCGAGCCCTCTGGCATATCCGGCTCGAGCTCTCTCGCGGCCATACCCATATCCCTCGCACCCCATGCTTTATAGCGATCCCCTTATCCGTCTACGGTACGGTGTAGATCTCGGGACGGAACCCCGAGGTATTAAGAACGAGGAGCGTCGGGGGGGCATGAAGGACTCCACGCCCAGCCCGTCGGATCAGCTGCAGAGGGAGCATTGGGAAGCGGCGGCGTCGTTGATGAGCTTGGGAGTTGCACCTTAGGGCAGGGCAGGACTTTGTTTGGGCTTATTCTTCCGAGCATCCGCAGCTATAGCGGCCCTCCTACTCCCCACTATGCGGGGCAGACAGCCACCCAGATATTATATACTTAGATACCCTGGCAATAACACTCCTTTAGTTCAAGGCTTGTGGAAGCATGCCACGTAAATGTTTGCCTCCGGCATTTGGCGGAGGTAGAGCTGCGGCAGAGGTAGATTGGATCCCTAGGTCTGTGTCTCTAATATGATCTGTATCGATGTAGTCGAGTCACCATTAAGACTGAGGAGATACGGTCGGCTGCTGAAGGCGTGCGCAATTATGGGGCTAAACCGTGGCGAGGGGTTTGTATCACGGCTCAGGGGTTCAAATTTACTCCATAGACGGCGGGATGATGGGGCTTCACATCCCTTAGCCGTCTACCGTCCTGGACCAGTGCCCATTGGGAGCAGGTGCTGTTTCCGCTACGCTAAGGTGGGTTTCTATATTGTTGGCACATGCGATATTGTGTTGAACAATAAGTATGGCAGAAAACCCCAATACGGCCAGGGTGGTCATTATTGGCGGCTTCTCTGAGCATTGTTATCAATCTGCCGAATAAGGACATCAGCGCATTGTGATGATAGCTGGAGATGGCGAATGTCCTCGTACGTCTAGGTGTTGATAATATGCCAAACTATCCATCTAAATCTCTATGCGTATTTCGGTTGAAGAGTACCAACGACAGACAGACAATTATCACGTCTCACGCATTTGTCTGACGTACTTCGTCAGGCCGCCTCCACACGCATCTCATCGACCATCGACCATCCACAGCACTGGACCTTGACACCTCCGTCACCATGTATAATCTCACAAAGGCGTTCCTGGGCGCTTTACTCCTCACCCTCCTCCTAAATGCCCTCGTCTCGACGACGCCGCTGGCGGCTCCGCGGCCTACACAATCGCCCATGGAGCGCGAGGCTACGATGACCCCCCTCCCCCCCAAATCACTAGAAGTGACTGGACCGCAGCGCCGTGTATGCCTCAGCACACGATGTAGAGGATACAGACTACCTCACGCAGCACCATCATGGTGAACAGCATCGCCGAAATCAACACTTGAAGTGGCGTAGCAGAAAACGGCGCGGCAGCCTTCAACGAGGAGGTGATGGTGGTGTTTGGAATCATGCGGACAGCGCTGGTCCTCGAGGCCGTATGGAGGTAGAAGAGAAGGGACACTGGCATGGTGGCGGTGGTGGCGGTGGTGGTTATGGACGGTATATGCGCTATCGCCATTATCAGGGCCATCCGTACGTGGTAGGGATTTAAGGATTTGATTGCTGCGCCGTGAGTGGATAGGAGGGAGGCGAGGTCTTGCACGGCTTTGGCTACGGGACAGCCTTTCTACGCGACTGTTGCATAATAGACATCATGATCTGCCGGCCTAGGTATGAGGAAGGAGTATGAAAGAAAATTAGATGATATTCAGGATGGTGCCATGAATGGGTTGAGCTGTCATTGTACAGCGACGAGACCGTAACGCTGCTACCAGGATATCTAATGTGGCAGAGAGATATTTGTCGATTAGGGGGGTGGCTAGGGTGATGGGAGGATCCCACCATTTGTAGCCTAGACCTTCTTATTCCCACTCACTATTTCAGAACAACAATGAGAATCCATCAATGAAGAGGCCAATTGAGCCTTGTTCTTCGCAGCTTTCATGCATATATATATAAATATGAAGAAATACGAGAATACAGTAACCGCAGACAAAAGACTTATACTCCGCTTGTCAAAACAACCGGGCCAAACTGCCAATCAAGGCCGGCTGTCAGGTCAGCTTACAGCTTATCGCTTCTTCGGGCTCGGGCTGGCACTTGGTCTCGGCATCCTCTGGGGACTCGGAGTCGGGCTCGTGAACGGCTCATTCGACACCCCTATTTCGCGATAAGGCTCGCTCGTCGAGAAAGGATTGGCGATCTGATTGATATTCCGCGTATCGGCGGCGATCCGCTGCTGGCGCCTGTAGGCCGCCAAATCCGAGGTCATGAAGCTCTCGTCCGCGTAAGGGTGCTCGAATGGCCTTATGCCCGGGCGCTGCGTCGTGCGTCCCGGGAGCACCTGGGGGAACTTGGTCTCCAGGGCGGAGATGATGGGCGCCGAGTTTCCGAATTTGATGGGCTTCTTCCTGCCCTTCGGCCCCACGGATTCGAACGATTGAATGTTCCTCGTCGGGTTGGCGAAACGGCCGAAGGGCGTCGCCGCCGTCGCCCTCGCGTTGTTCCTCTGGACGCCGGACCCCCTGACCCCGAGCGACACGGGGCCTGCTTGGCTATTCCTGCTGCTCGAAGACGCTTGCGCGGCGGCGGCGGCAGCAGCAGTAGACCCTAGTTGCCACCCAGGGCGGTCCGGCAGAGGCGTCCCGCCAGGACCCACTGGACTAGCAGGAACGCCAAATGCGATACTGTTCGCGCCGGGGATTACAGGAGTCGGTGCGTTAGCAGCCGTATTGGAGGGCGCATTGGTGACACCGACCATAGTGTCACCGTCTTCTACATCCTCATCAACTCTATCCCAGATGGAATCATCAGCCATCAGGGCATCTCCTTGCTGAGCTCCCTGGAGCCTAGCCGGGAGTCGAAAGGCGGTACTGGGACCCGCCGGAGTGACCTGTTTGTCGGCGGCCACCTCATCCATGCGCTGCTGGTTCTCTAACTGCATGTCCGTGATGAGTTGGTCGATCTGATCCACGTCGGTGGGAGCGGGGAAAATGTTGTTACCCGGAGTATTGAGAATGGCGGAGGCGCGGTCTAGTGCATCCCGGATTCGCTTGTCTGCCTTCAAATACTGCTGGTGAGCTAAGAGTTTCAGGCGATCCGATCGCTTCCTCCAGAGGGACGACGGGATCGTCTGCACCGTTGCCTTCCACTTCCAGTCATCGGCCTGAAACTCCAACTCTCTCGTCAGCATGTGTACGAGGTCTTGGTACATTTTGGCGTCCGCCCGAAACCGAGCCGACCACTGTTCATACGCGTTCTGCAGGGCCGCGAACTGAGGCATCTGGCCGACATTGCGGGTGCGCTCGGCTATGTCGAGCGCGATCCCCATGAAACCTAGCATCCTTCCATAGGCGACACCGATAGGGCTACGGTCGTCCATACCGCCACCCCTGTAGAGCGTTCCTCGCACATTGCTGTCGACACTGAGGTAATCAAGTATCAACCGCTGTAGGAAGGCAATATCGTTCTGCATCAGCCGATGGATTTCAGACAACATCCTCATTCTGTCGCCGCCGTCCGTGAAATGCTTAACCCATTCGCGGTGACAGCTGGCCAGCCACTTGTTCATGTCCTGTGCGGGGCCAGTTACCACCCCCCCATTCATGATCTTTTGGTTGCGCCGGGCGAGGTACTGCTGATACTGGTAGACCTTGATGTTCTGCGGGCCCGTCACGATGCCGTCGAGCGACTCGGCCTGGCGGAACCTTACGTTTGCCCTCCGAATCCTGGCGTCGAGCGGACAGCCGAATTCAGATCGGCACCAGTACTTCAAATCCTGGGTCCATTTGAAATACAAAAATTTTCGCCGAAACGACTCGTGGTAGAGCTCCCCAATATACGTACCAAGGATGGGGTAGCCATTCTTCTTCAGCAGCCAGTCCAGTCTCACCAGAAACTCCCTCTCGTATGGCCCGTAATGGTTTGCGGATATCGTCTTGTGGGTCCACTTGCTGCGCATAAGAAGCTTGTGATGGCGGTCGTCCGGGAACTGCCTCAATGCCTCGTGGCCGTAACGCGCAAAGTCCACGGCCCAGAACTTCTTCGTGAAGAATTTGGCGATGTGATCGACCGGAATCGCCCGACCGTAGTCCTCCGCGGGGTACGAGAACCCTAGTAACCTAACCTGCCCGGTGTGAGGCCACGGCCACGAGATCCCCTTAACTATCAGGGGGTTTGCCTCGAGGTCCTGGGATATACCGCCAAGATCATCACCGATCAGACTCCCCATCGTAAACCCCCATATGGCAGTTTCAACGTCGTTGCCCAACTCCGCCTCCGCCCATCCGGAAAAGGGGTGTTCTCCCGTCCACGTGTCAAAGGCCCAACATTCCGGCCTGAGCATGACGAGTTCGTTTGTGACTTGCCAAGGCTGGTCTGGCGGCTGTGCCCATACCTCGGTGAGCAACTGGTGGGAAATATTGATAGCGTGCTAGAGACAAAAGGGTCAGCCTTGCAGGTGGGCAGTGGGTTCCAGGCTTTCATACCGCAAACTCATGGAGGATTATATCAGCAACCAAGAACGAGACACTAAGCTTCTCGGCTTGGCTATACTCTTTACTCAGCAGAGGCCAGACCACCTCTGCGCCTACCGTGCTTGTGATGGTAGTATTGTCCCCCAGCCCGGCAAGTCGATATGTCCAACCGTAGGTCACGCCCTCTTGAACCTCTGCAGTGACGGGGTTCCAGAAAACCGAGCAGATGTCCAGGCGGAAGACTCGGTTAAGTATCCTGCTAACGTTGGCATGCCAGTCATACCTCATGTAGTGGAGTTTCCTAATGCCCTCGGGACATTTCGAGATGTCGATTTGCCCAAAGGGGACATAATTCAGGAGGTACGGCGTCTCGGCCTCGTCCTCGTCGCGAAAATCCGCTGAGTCTGGTAGTATTTGGCGAGTCCTCATGTCTGCGATGGCTGCGAAATGTGGATGGTTGCTGCGGAGAACCCGCGATGCCAGCTGCAGCGCCGGCTGCATCGCCTCCCAGAGCTCGTCGTTCGTTCGCTTGCAGGGGGGTTAATTAGGCTTCCTGTTGTCCGACGAGGGCAATCCGCTGGGAGGAACTCACCATGTCCCACTCTTTTCTCTCGCCGTCGAGGTTATACAAGAACCTTGGGAACTTGTGCTCGGCCCCTTTCCATTGCGAGGTTTCCCATTTATCCCTCGCGAGGAGGCTAAAGAGGGGGTTAGCTGGTCTCGGCGCTACTTCGAAATGGGGGACGGGGAAACAGAGAGCATGCACTTACGGGTGAAGGGGTCCGTCTAGGTCGCTCGTATACTCATCCGAGATTAGATGGATCTTGTCCTGGATGAGCTCGTCGGTCGTGTACTCTTGGAACAGGAGACGCTGGTAGTCCTGCTCCGCGAGCGTGTTCCTGAAGAAATTCTTGTTGGCCTCCTTGACCTTCGGGAACTTCTCGCGGACGCGGTCGACGATCTGCTCGAGGCTGTCTCCCTGCTTCTCGAGGTTCGTTCGCAGCTCGTCCCTGAGTCGTTGCCCCGTCTGGATCCCGGCCTTCTCGAATATCTCGTCGAGGACCTTGGGGTCGATGTAATTCGGGTCGGCGCTCCTGACCCCCCTCCGTCGCGTCTCGGCGACGGCCTCCGTCTTCTCGGCCTCGCTGAGCATGTCGATCTGCGTGACGTAGTCCTCGAGCGGGTTCCGCGTCGAAGACAGCGTCGGGCTGAGGCGGCTGCGGCCGTTGAGGTCGTCCGGGTGCAGACCGAAACGCTTCGCGTACGGCGTCGGGTTCTTCATCTTGTCGCCGGGGAGCAGCGCAGGCCGGAGCTGGGTCACGGGGTCGGTGGTCCCGCGCAGGTAGCGCCTCTGGTCGTAGGTGACCCTCAGGCGGTCGCTGTGGTTCGGGTGGCCCCAGTGGGGGACGTACCAGGTGTGCTTCCACGACCCGCTCTTGGGATCCTTCACCGGGATGTTCTTCGGCTCCGTTATGTACCCGTGGTCGGGAGCGGGAGCGGTGGGCCTGTCATCCTCGGGCGCGTCCCCCTCGGCGACGTTCGCGGGTGGATCTACGGTGACGCCCCGAGTCGCCAACGCCGTCAGGAGCGGCTTCCAGTCATACCCGATATCCAGCGGTATCGTCCTCGTGTCCCTGAGCCACTCATCGGCTTTCTTCTCCGCCTCGGCCTCGATATCCCTTATCTGGGCCTCGACGCTCTGCTGCGCTGCCATGGTTAGTTCTACGTGAGGGATACGTCTTGGCAACTGGTTCTTGACGAGCAGAGATATACGGAGGGAGACAATTGTATACTCTTGTGACCGACTTGCCGGGCCAGAAAGCAGAGCACGGTGCCCCGGACATTCGGAAAAGGGGTCAATAAATTGCCTTTCATTGTATTCTACGGCTAAGAACGCTGCAGATGCCGTTCCCGGATGCTGTCCTCGCCGGGGGACAAAGGTTCGCAACCCGTAGTCAATGGTAGCTCTGAACAACCAATCCGGAAGCGACTGAGTAGGAGTTCCATTCTGTTGTAAAAGTCCGAGAGTTAGACAAAGACAATATTCAAAGTGTCGTTAATTTTGAGCGCCCTGTAGAAACCCTGTCGAATACGAGTAGTCCCTGGACCCCGAAGGTTCTTGGTCGACTTGGACTACCCAGCTTAAACGGTTCCTTAACCTTATGATTTACACCCTTGAAAATTGGAACACTATCCTACCTCGCCGTGGGGACAAAATGGACGAGGCTATTCGAATAGGTGACGTAGGAGGTCTGCCTGTTATCAAGAAGTCCGACATTTGAATTGCAGGATGCCTACTGTTTCGTCTGTGGCATGGAGCTAAATCTTCGTGAATGAGCAGCCGAGCAAGTCCGTCTCTTGATGAAAGAGTAAGCTAGGAAGCACCCTTTTATCATATGTATCATATGGACGCTACGACGTGTGAAAGACGGCCTCAATATTGGATAAGCGGACTCATCGTGCGGTTAGGGCCGCTGATTAAGGAGGTCAATGCTAGGAAGCCAGCCATATTTTCTTCCCCGGAATATCATAATCGTGGTCAATCCACTGGATCGTGGTGAGGATCGGTTGCAGCATTCTTGTTCGCAAAGGGAATGAGACCATGTTACGTGAACCTAAGTATGTAGGGAACCTGCAAATTGTCAAAGAAGTGTTAACGACGATGGCCAGAATACCCGTGCTTACTAAGCGGCGTCAAGACATGACAGCAGAAAATGCCGGGTGAAGACTGCTACATTCTTGGCATATCAATTGGAAAGCCCAGTTGGGAACACGTAGTTGTCAAATCGCCATTGGGCTGGCTCTTGGGGCGGCCGAAAAGCCTCTGGGAATCATAGGGAGGTCGGATGACACATTGCGGAAGGCAGGCATGACTCGGCAACTCCGTGGCGAGAGAATAGAATCAGTAGCGGGGCGCAAAACTACAATAAGCGAGCAAACGAGCCCGCTGAGGAGTTCGATTAAGGAATCCGACAATCTTTTGGTCTACAAGCTACTAGTAGGTTGACCTGTCGGCGACCGGTAGATCAACCTCCATACTGTGATGCGGAATCGAGAGATAACTATCGCGTGGCCAAAAAGGGCAAGAAGGCCCCTAAAAGCTGACCGACAGAGACAGACAGGTGGCTAATGTCGAGGCGGACCCACGGTCGAGAAATCTTCCCCAGATCCGGGCCCGTGCAGGTGGGGATGCAAACGGCGTCGTGGACTGCGTGGTCTTTCTTGGCCTTTGTTTCGGTAGGGGCGGTGACCGGATTCGATGATATTTCTTACGTAGTACAATAATTCTCACAGTAGAGGCGTCAGGGGTCGTTGTCTTAAGGTTATGCGAGGTACGTATAAGTACTATCTGAATGCCGCCAGCTGAAGACGAAGACCCTCTGTAGCCCCTCAGGACCCTCAAGACCCTCGAGACCTCCGAGAGGACCCTGAAGGTCGATCGCGGGGCTGGTCCCAAACCCTCGCAGTCTATCTTCTCGCCACAACAACCACATACCTTGAAATCAGCAACACCCAGCCTCGACCAATCTAGCCAGTTGTCGAAAAGTTGCACTAAAAAGGGGAATCCTTTGGACAGAAGATAGCAGATTGGTATATGGATTGCTTCAAATGATTTCGGCCAGCGGGGGCCTCTGTTGCCAGCGCGCAATGCAGAGATCATATTTGACTTTCAGTTGTCACTGGCATGGCATGACTTGGCAAAGCCGGAGCGATAAGTCACCGGAGTCTTTCGTTTTTAGAAAAGGGAAACCTTACGATTCGGGTAAGACGGACGATAGTTGAACCAACCGGAATTGCTTCTTGTCATGAAATGGATGATGTATTATTGTTAATTAATGGGTTCTATTCTGTATTATCCATGGCAGTATTCACCGCTTTCTCTTCAGGACCCCTGGATCTGACTTTGCCGCTGTTGATAAGGCGATAAGCATGAATTAATTGCCTGCCAGGTCTTCAAGCTAAAAATGACTATGACCAATCGATAATCGAGGTTTGACCATCTTGTGCAGGAAGGCAAGCGATTTGGTTGGGGAGACTTGGTCCGAGCACCTGCCCTTCACAGACACTTAAGCCTCTTTAGGATTAGCTGAACAGCTTTTTGCGCCCCCACTAGTGCCAATCCCTGTGGCATTCAAGGCATTTCCCCCTCCAGCCCACTATCAGAAGCTATTGCCCCTCGCCCCTTCCCGCTGACCAACGAGGGAAATGGCAAAAAAAAATTCTTGTTGGCCGAAAAAAAATTTGAGTGGTGTACCAAAAATAAAAGAGGGCTGACAGCCTCCCTGAGACCATCCCTTTTCAAATCTTACTCTTCCTATTTCCATCTTCCCTTCTTTTTCTCTCCCCCCATCCATACCCTCTCTTTTCTTCAAGAAGAGAAGTTAGAAACAGAGAGTTCTGGGAATCCTCCAACTCAGTTTCTTTCCCTTCCCTCTTCTCTTGCCTCCAGGTCTGCGACTTTTGGGTCATTAGACGAAGACGAAGAAATCCGAGCCATCATAGAGTAGATTCCTGATTCCCTCCATCAGCAATCTACGGGCTTTTACAATCATCATACCTTGGGTTAGATAGACGATACCAGGCGTTGTTGATCTAGATTTTCGGTTTCTTCCATCCAACGAGCGAACGACTCGACCGACAACACATCCTTACCCGCAATAATAACCTCACCCGACGACTTCGAACGGAAAGCCTCGGTCAAAATGTCTGCTAATGAGAACGCTCAGTCGCTCAAGGTCCTGGATGACCTCTTCCAGAACCTCAGCATTGCGAAGGATGCCGCCGCTACGAAGGATGCCACTACCGCCCTGGCATCTTTCATCAACGGTCGAATTGAGGACCAGGATTGCCCTATCAAGTAAGGAAGCCCCCGCGATATTCAGAAAAATTCCTTTTCCCCTGTATGAATTTGCACCGACACCAAAAGGCCTCAACGTCATCCATTCTTTTTGGATCACGTCCAAAAAAAAGGAAAAAAATATACACATCAGTCGCGCCAGCGATTGCCCCAACCCAACTGCACAGAGCATTCTGTTCCTAGGAGTGAAATTCACCCTTTTCGCAACCATTCTGCTGCATACACATGTACATCCCTTCGATGCCCTCAACTATGATTTCCCCTGCCAGCGGGCTATGCTCACTTCGCTGCCATTTCCTCTCGTTTCACTATGAGTAGGAAGTGTGGGCTTGGTTGTCAGACGTGGCTGTTCTTGGCGGAAGACGAAGCTGGTGGCCCTTGGCTTGAGCCCCGGGTCTCCCCATTCTTTTCATAGATGGTGTTTTGCGGGTGGCGATCCTGCGAAATGGAACCCTCTAAAAAATCCACCAGTGCCCCTCTCGCTACAGCCCCACTCCCGTCTTTACTCTTTCACGAAAAGGCATTATCAAATTTGTGATAAGCAGTTTACTAACGCGTGATTATTGCAGGACTGTTGAGGGTCTGAAGAAGCAGATCGCCAACAAAAAGGATGCCCTTGCCCGTGAGAAGGCCTGCATTGCCATCAAGGACATTGCCCAACACTCCGAGGTTTCCGCTAACGTCGAGCCCTACCTCGTCGTCCTGCTCCCTCTGGTCTTGGCCGCTACTGGCGACAAGATCACTGGTGTCAAGAATGCTGCGATTGCCGCCGCTACGGCCATCATCGAGGCCATCAGCCCTAACGCTGTCAAGGCCGTTCTGCCTCACATCATCAACTCCATCCTTACCGCTCAGAAGTGGCCTGAGAAGATCACTGCTCTCGACTGCATCGACATCCTCGTCAAGAACGCCCCCGCTCAGCTAGCCTTCCGTGTTCCCGACCTGATTCCCGTTATCTCAGAGTCTATGTGGGACACCAAGAAGGAGGTCAAGGAGCGTGCCTACAAGACCATGGAGAGGATTTGCGAGTTGATTGTCAACAAGGATATCGAGCGCTTCATCCCCGAGCTCATCAAGTGTATCGCCAAGCCCGAGAACGTCCCCGAGACTGTTCACTTGCTGGGTGCTACCACTTTCGTCACTGAGGTCCAGGAGCCTACTCTTGCTCTCATGGTTCCTCTGCTTGACCGTGGTCTTGCTGAGAGAGATACCGCCATCAAGCGAAAGGCTGCCGTCATTGTGGACAACATGTGCAAGCTCGTCGATGACCCCAGTGTTGTCGCTCCTTTCTTGCCCAAGATGATGCCGGGTCTTGAGAAGAACTACGAGAACTTGGCTGACCCCGAGGCTCGTGAGAAGACCAAGCAGGCACTGGACACCCTTATCCGCGTCGGTGCCGTCAAGGATGGCAAGATTCCCGAGGTTCGACATGATGGTGACATTGCTACCGTCCTCGGACACCTCAAGGCTGTCGTCCCCAGCCAGCACTCCGCCATCGTTGACAAGCTCTCCGCTGTCGCCGAGTACGTTGCTGCCATTGGTGGACAGCTCGTCGATGAGAAGGAGACTGAGGCTTCCACTTGGGCCTCCGCCGTCAAGCCTTTCGTCACCGTCCTTGTTGGTGAGGCCGATGCCGAGAAGGTTGTCGACGGCCTCCGGAAGCGCGCCTCGCCTGGCATGGAGGATGCTACCGAGGAGGAGGAGGACGCCGATGACGATGGAGAGGATCTTTGCAACTGCACCTTCTCCCTCGCCTACGGTGCCAAGATTCTCCTCAACCAGACTCACCTGCGCCTGAAGCGTGGTCGCCGCTACGGTCTCTGCGGTCCCAACGGATCCGGCAAGTCTACCCTGATGCGTGCCATCAACAACGAGCAGGGCGAGGGCTTCCCTAAGCAGAACGAAGTCAAGACCGTCTTCGTCGAGCACGATTTGGACTCTGCTGATACCGAAATGACTACCATTGACTGGACCATGAAGAAACTTCAAGAGGCCGGCGTCGACACGAGCCGAGAGGAGGTCGAGAAGCGTCTTGATGAGTTCGGCTTCAGTCCCGCTATGATTGCTGGTGAGATCACTGCTCTGTCTGGTGGTTGGAAGATGAAGCTGGCTCTGTGCCGTGCTGTCTTCGAGTCTCCTGATATCCTGCTTCTCGACGAGCCTACCAACCATCTGGACGTGAAGAACGTCAAGTGGCTCGAGGACTACCTCATCAACTCTCCTTGCACTTCCATCATCGTTTCCCACGATAGTGGCTTCCTCGATAACGTCACCCAGTACATCATCCACTACGAGCGATTCAAGCTCAAGAAGTACAAGGGTAACTTGAAGGAGTTCGTCCGCAAGAACCCCTCGGCCAAGTCGTACTATGAGCTGGGCGAATCTGAGATGGAGTTCAGTTTCCCCGAGCCTGGTTTCCTCGAGGGTGTCAAGACCAAGGCCAAGGCCATCCTGCGTGCTACCAAGATGAGCTTCCAATACCCCGGCACCCCCAAGCCTCAGCTTACCGACATCACCTTCCAATGCTCTCTGGGTTCCCGTATTGCTGTCATCGGTCCTAACGGCGCTGGCAAGTCTACCCTCATCAACGTGCTCACTGGTGAGCTCATCCCCACTGGTGGTGAGATTTACCAGCACGAGAACATCCGTATCGCCTACATCAAGCAGCACGCTTTCGCCCATATCGATAACCACCTGGACAAGACACCTTCTGAGTACATCCAGTGGCGATTCCAGACTGGTGAGGATCGTGAGACCATGGATCGTGCGAACAAGATCATCACCGAAGAGGACGAGAAGGCTATGGACAAGATCTTCAGGGTCGAGGGCAGCCAGCGACGTGTCATTGGTATCCACAGCCGAAGAAAGTTCAAGAACAGCTACGAGTACGAGTGTTCTTTCGCCCTTGGTGAGAATGTCGGCATGAAGAACGAGCGATGGGTTCCCATGATGACTGCCGACAACGCCTGGCTTCCGCGAAACGAGCTCCTGGCCTCTCACCAGAAGATGGTTGCCGACGTCGATATGAAGGAGGCTCTGGCGTCTGGTCAGTTCCGCCCTCTGGTCCGAAAGGAGATTGAGTCTCACTGCGCCAACTTCGGTCTGGACGCCGAACTCGTCTCCCACTCTCGCATGCGTGGTCTGTCCGGTGGTCAGCGTGTCAAGGTCGTCCTGGCGGCTTGCTCTTGGCAGCGACCCCACTTGATCGTTCTTGACGAGCCTACCAACTATCTTGACAGAGACTCTCTCGGTGCCCTGTCCAAGGCGTTGAAGAAGTTCGAGGGTGGTGTCATCATCATCACTCACAGTGCTGAGTTCACCAAGGATTTGACTGAGGAGGTCTGGGCCGTCATGGACGGCAAGATGACGCCTTCTGGACACAACTGGGTGCAGGGCCAGGGCAGCGGTCCTCGGTTAGACAAGAAGGACGACGACGAGGAGGAGAAATTCGACGCCATGGGCAATAAGATCGTGACGACGAAGAAGAAGTCCAAGTTGACGTCCTCGGAGGCGAGAAAGAAGAAGAAGGGTAAGCTGAAACCTTGCAGACAGTGCACGACTGAGCAATCACTAACTTGGACACAGAGCGTATGGCCCGCCGGAAGCGTGGTGAGGAAGTGTTCTCCGACGAGGAGGACTTGTAAATGCCGCCTTGCACCTAGAATTAGCGGCATATATTCTTACGACCACTTGCCACGACGTAATACCGATTCATGGTCATGATTTCCTTCAAAAGTTTGGGATTGCATGGTTAGGCCTGTTTTCTGTTTTTCGAGCGCCATAGGTTGCATAGGATCAGCCGAGGACGGCGCTTCCTCTGCATGCGACCAGGATGATCGGGAAGGCACACCTCTGGATTGGAGGCCCAGGGGCTTTGTCTCTCGGGATTTTAGTCACAGTTATGGGGATACCAATAGATAGACGAGAAGATCGTTCAATAGACGATACGATAGACAGCAGTTGTTCGTTTCGTGACGCGCATGTAAGTTGCTATGAAGATGCCCTAGGTCATTGATACGCCAACCCTTGTAGCCATGCCTTCGACGTGCTTCGGGCTCATACTCCCGTCTGCGTAATTGACACTTGGTGGATCTCACATGTGCTTACAGGTATCTGAGGGACCAATCTAGCATGTCAGCGGCCGAGGTCCCGGGATTGCGTAAGGCCTGCCGCCGTTGTTGGGGTTGCCGTTGTTATCATAGATGGAGATTGTGATGCCGGGATCGTTGGCGGAGTACGCGCCGGGGAAGCTGACGAAGTTGGCCCCCTTGTTGGTCCCCGAGCCAGTGACCCGGATCTGCGCGCACTCCATGTAGAACTGGGCGCCGCCGGCCGCGTACGCCGAGTGCAGGGCCAGCAGCTCGACGCGCATCAGGTAGTCGCCCGGCGCCACGCACGACGGCATCGTGAAGTAGTGCCAGCCCTGGTTGGCGATCATGGTGTCGACGGCCCACTTGCCGTTACTTAGCCCGGCCTCAGCCACCTTGAACCACTTGAGCCCGGTCGTTCCGGCCGTGGCCGCGTTGTCCACCTTGGCGAGGTACACCGAGATGGGGCCTTTTGTGCCTCGTCAGAACGTCACTGCGACCGAGAATACGAAGGGGCCGTCTGTGGCAGGACGGACAGCAGCATTACAGTACTCACCCTTGTGGCTCGCCGCGATGGGATGGTCGGGATCGTTCGGGCCCTGGGGCCCTCCGATGACGTGGCCCCACCACGCGCCGACCCTGGCGCCGGCGGGGATCGGGATGATGGTGCTGTCCTTGTGCCGAATATCCTTGTTGCAGGCGAAGGCCGCGTCGTTGACGTTCTGGATCGGGTAATCGCTGTCGGGGGCGCGCACGCCCTTCAGCAGGCCCTGGTCGGCGCCGTTGACGGACACCTTCTGGAAGATCGAGTGCCCGGACGCGAGGGCCGCGAGGCTGAAGAGGGCTGCTGCTGTGACCTTCATGGCGGCGACGGGTTGCGGAAAAGGGCTTTGGTAGGAATTGGGATTGTCTGGGGACGAAGCTGACCGGTAGTGGTGGTGCATGTTGAAAGGGGAGGAGTCCCAGCGCTACGTCTTATAGATCCGCATCTATAAGTGCTACCCGTACTTGGAAGACGGATAGGGGTAACGGCGCGTGTCGGTCCGCGTCAATATAGGTGAAGCTCCCCCAACCCACCAATCACACGGCCCACCTACCTATATTAGATGTGTCTTCCCGAAACAGGGCTTGCTGTAACAAGGAGCGAAACTATTCATAGTTCCAAATAACCAATAAGGACCAGCGAGGCTAGTCACCGACTTTATTTCCCGCCACTTATCCAAAATAATCACGAATAAAAATCGTAGCCGGCCTAAGCGTGTACTATGCTCTCGGCCGTACAGGTGAACTGCAGCTACGTATGTCTAGATTGGGCTTCAATTATGATGTACATGCTATTAGCTGAAGCGGTCCAAGACCTTCCATTCAAGTCTCGTGTTCGCATTGACAGTATTCCTCTTTATATGCCGTGGAAGCAGGCGAACTTGACTTGAGAAGAGGTTCTTAAGCGTGTATGGTTCGGGGATACTGTTCGAATACTAAAAGCAGTAATACATACACTTCATCGATTCTTCAATTCTCATACTGCCTTTAGCGATCAAACAGCAGGGCCGGATGGGGCACAGTTGGAACATAGTTGTGGGTAACATGAATCAGCTGAAGCTTCAAGAAAGGGGGGCGGTATGTGTGTCTCCATCAAGTAATTACATTGCTCAAGATGGTCTGGTTAAGGCGCTAAACGAAGGGCTTGAGACCGGTCTACAGTCTCAAAAACATGCTTGGGGTTCTACGGCCAGATCTGGTGACGAGGTTGCCTGGTTTCTTTTAAATCTCGGCACCCCAAGTGGCCTTGAGGAGATTGCAAGATATCTTTTGCTGGAAGTTACCATCTGAACAGCGTTGTTGAGGTGAGAGACTATCGGAAGACCCCTTGGGTTAACTTTCAACCTACTATTTGTGTTCTGAGTTTCTATGTTCTTTAGATATCCCGAGGTAGTGGAAGGAATCTCGAACGATGCAGTCATGAGAAGAAGGACCTCTACTAGAAACAACTTGCGTCATGTGTACTTCTCATGGATCAATAGCTACTGAACCATGCTTACTGGAGTTATCTCCCGAGATTTTATGGTAGAACTGGGGTTTGCCCACCCATATCCGGATTCTTATCCTGGTTGTTGGTAAAATAGGTTAAGTAGACGCCAAATAGAATAGATAACTACCATTGTCTCTACGGAAGCACACATTCGTATTCGACGGAATGAGCTTCTGTAGCATTAAACCTGGCTTGTCTGTACCCTCTTCGGTTTTAGAATTTCCAGGTACCAGGTGGAACCTTTCTCTACGCCCGAGGTGTATAATAGTAGCCTCACATCCCCTGTCCCACGTCTCGGTGGCTACCGCTCCGTGTCCACGCCTTAATTGAGCTCATCGCCGGCGTCGACTTCCATTTAGAAAATGTAGCTCGTTACCGGATTGTTGTTTATGGCAGTAACTGCCTAAGCCCACTGTCAGAAAACCCGCAAACCCCCTAGGACGGAACTACGTCTAACATATGACTAGATCGGTTCTCTAAGCTCATTGTCGGTGGCGTTGCCGAGACCACAGAATGGACATCCATTGGTCAGACTAAGAACTACCAAGGGAACTTCGGGGTAACGGATGTCAACAGCCCGGATACGGGCTGCTTCCAGATGCGCCCGGGAACCGGGACAGCCAAAGTGACTGCCGGCGATAAGCTCGGTTTCATTGCCATGTCAGCCATCACCCACTTCGGCCCTGTCCAGTTCTACATGGCTCGTGTCCCGGACGGAGCGGACACCAACACTCGGGAGGCCGCCGGCAATGTCCGGTTCAAGGTCGGTAACATCAGCGCTGTCAAGAACGCGAATGGTCAACTCACCTCGGGCGCGGATACCTCGCCGGCATACAGTAAAGCTCCACTCCTTTCGTAGTTGAAATGGAAAAAATATGCTAACACTTAACGCCCATCAGACAAGCAGACTGTGGAGTTCACGGTTCCCAGGAATCTCCCGAGCGGCAAGTACCTCGTCTGCGTCGAGAGTATCGCTCTGCACCAGGCGCAATCGGTAGGAGGAGCTCAGATTTACCTCTCTTGCGCCCAGGTCGAGATCACAGGCGGCGGAAATGGCGGCCCGGGTCCAGTGGTGGCGTTCCCTGGGGCATACCGGGCGAATGACTCTAGCTTGCTTTGGTCCTACTATCCCGTGCCGACCAGCTATACAGCACCGGGGCCCCAGGTCTAGCAGGGCTAGGCTTCGAGCTGAATGGAGCGAGTTAGCATGTATTGGTCATGTTTCGATAGCAGTACCCGTACTTATTGTGTCTTGTCCGTTATGGGGTGAGTTGGCTGGGGCTATCAGAGCCTACATATGCCCGCAGACGTAGGCCTCCTTGAACAAAGACAACTGGGGCGGCTACAACCGTCACGGGTGGCATTTAGGGGTAGTAGGATAAGTAGAGATCCGCTGGCGACCTTTATTCTACTCTACCTTTTAGGCTTGCTAGATCAAATCGACCCTTAGCATTTCCCTCTTCTTGCCCGGTTCTTCCTAAATAATTGAACCACCTATAGTGAAAGCAGCTCTTCTTAACCTAACAGTTGGACTTTGTACCCTCAAAGAACGCATGGTTCCTTTTGATGCATATGCTAAGTTGGGTATTTCTATGTTAACGTCCTATTTACGGCATTAGGCCTATTTATATACTTGCCCCTATTATCGTCCTTTACGACGTTTATATCAAAGTTCAGTGTTTTATAGTCCTAGATACTGGCCTACTCGTCTGTAATGATCACCCCATAAGGTTCCCGCATCTCCGCAATGCCCTCCTATACCGCGCATCGTCCCATGACTTCAACGATTTGCAAAGGAGACAATGCTGCGCCGCTGCAATACCTTCAAGTCAGAAATTTTCGGGGTTGGGCTGGGATGAGCCGGGCCACAATATTGTCAAATCAGAACCAGGACATTGGTGGAGTGGTATGAAGGCAAACAGTTATGATATATAGGCTTTTCCTCACTAGAGTATAATTCTCTCTACCATAGGGAATGAAGCGGGGCGGGCTTATTCCGCAGATACACTATGAAATGGGCTTATAGCGTTATGTTAGAGATGAAAAATGAACCACGCGCCTGCAGATGAACATTGAGTATTAGGCCACTTAGTTATGAATGCCTAGCAACAGTGACGCCGACTAATGCCGGTACGATATATCTAGACTCCCACAATGCCTTCTTGCAAGCAACTCTGGCTATGCACTATTCGTAAGAAAGAACCCAGCTTCTCTCAGGTGCTGTTATGTATCTCGGGCTGGGCCGGACCATTTCGCTACTTACCGACAAAAGTGCATGGAGATATAGTCTTAATTGCGGATCGATGTCTGATGCACAGGTTATACGGACGCCATGCGAGTAGGTACGAGTTTAGAGAATGGGGCTCTTTTGACAGGCTGCGGAAATGAACTACTATACTGTAAGTCGCCGACCCTGAAATTGCATAGACGAAGGTCGAGACCCGGACGGGGGACATATTACGGCTTACATAGTGCCAACGACTACGATGTTGCATGACTGGGCAATACAAAACTTTACCTCGGTGGTCCCGGGCCAAGCCCGGTTTACTACGCCGTACATGGCAACGTCTTATAACTTATCCATATCTGTGTTCGATAAGTTATGTATCTTCTTACCTTATCTTTAGGTAAAATCGCACTAATATCTGATAGCTAGATACAAAAGACAACATGCCTCAATCATCCGACGAGCTCTGCAAATACCAGGGCCCATATACAATAAAAAGAGGGGGACACTGTACAATCCTTTGAGAGATTGCTTTAGGATATTGTAACCTTCGGCTGAGACCCAGTTTTATCGTAAGTTTCTGCACTTTTCTGAAATATGAAGTGGCCCTTGGAGATTGATGAACTTTGGTTGGCCATGACTACCCTGCCAGCCGGGTTTCTTACCAGAATGTCGGAGTCAGGTAGGGGATCTTGGTATCCAAGCGTTAAGTGGTCCCCCACGATGGTAGTTCAGCTGTAATCGTCCTTAATTATCCCGAATTCTTGTTCTGTTCGGACTCCTTATATACGTATACCTTACGTTTTGAGTTTCGCCCGCATGGCTACCTTTGATCGCGTCTAGGCCATGGTTAGGGGGTCGCAAGATAGGCTGGGAAACCTGTGAGCTCCTACCGATGGTTCGTTATCAAGCCAGCCGAGGGTGAGATCGAACGAGCCCCATCGCATAGCAGAGGCCCGTTATTAACAATCGTCGCAAAATAGGCATATCTGGGATATATTGTCCACCAATCTGGGGCGCCAAGTCGTCGGCTAACAAGGTGCTGCAGGGGGAATGCCAACAGCTACCGTATACTTCCGATTTCTGGTACTTTTACATTGCATGAAGTAGATGGCGAGGCCGCAGAAAGTGTAAAGAAGAACTGATCACCTACCAAGGAAGTATCCCGACGACGTGTGTACACCTTGTGGTGCCGGAAATTCCATGGTAGGATGTGGGGTTGCATAACTACGGTGAGAGGCATACATAGTATAACAGGCGTGAAACAACGGCAGCGGGGGATCAATGGATCACGGATCAGTCAGGAGCTAGGAGGAATGCGACCGAGGTCGACAGCCTCTGATATGGAGCCGTTCCGTCTAACACAGGCACTTGGCCCAATCGCAAGACTTAATCCCTCAAACTAAGGTCGTTAGGCTGGTGCGATCCGAAGCGTTGGCACTAGAGGTTCTTGAAGCGTTGGCGCTAGAGGCTCTTGAAGCGTCGGCGCTAGAGGCTCTTGAATCCTCGGCGGATCTGCAGCCCCAGCAAGATATTAAACGGTCCCACGCTAAGTACGCATTACAAATACCAGAGGCTCTCCTAAGCTTCTTTTTGCAGTCACGGTCGTGACGATACTCTCGAGGAGGACGGTCATGGAATGCCCATTTGATGCGAAGCCCAAGGCTCTGCCGCGGGTCATTATTGGCGGCGGTAGCATCACGGGCCTATCCTTGGCTCTAATGCTCGAAGCGGTCGGCGTGGACTTCGTCGTCCTCGAGGCCCACGACTCCCTCGCCCCGCAGGTCGGTGCCGGCCTAGGGTGCAACGCTAATGGGTTCCGAATTCTGGATCAGTTGGGCGTCTACGACGATATCATGAAGGCGTCAATGGCGCCTATTCGGGAGATGAGGAGCTGGTGGCCAGACGGTAGTCTGCACGCCAAGAACGAGGATTTCTCAGACCGCTTAGAGCAAGTGATGGGCTATCCGATGGTAGTGCTTGACCGGCAGCAGCTTCTGGATATCCTATACAGCCATATCCGAGAGAAGACTAAGGTGATACCAGGTACGAAGCAGCGACTCCTATCCGAATGACGTCGTACTTATTTGACCCAGGCGCACGTATCGTATCCGTTAGCGAAGACCACCAAGGCGTGCACGTCACAACAAGCGACGGTAGACAGTTCACTGGGGATATCCTCGTTGGCGCCGATGGGGTTCGTAGTTTTGTTCGGCAGGAGATGTGGCGACTTGCGCGGCTGACGGTGCCCGGATATTTCAGCGATGATGAGATCAACAGTCCGTCTGCGATGCTGCTAGTCTTTGGGTCATCTCACTGATGTTTGATTAGATATCAAGTGCAACTGGATAACATTATTTGGTATCTCTACGTTGCGGGATCCGCGGATTACCCCTGGCAGCGCCAATACCACGTTCCGCCATGGGATGTCATACGGAGTGTTGAGTGGAGGCAACGGTCGAAATTACTACTTCCTCAACAAGTCGTTACCCAGGGAGCTCAAGGGGAGAGAGATTCCCCGATATACCGAGGCGAATCGCGACGATTTGGCGAAAGAGCATTGGAACGATTTCGTGCAGCACGACATAAGGTTTGGCGATTTATTCGAATCAAGCGTACGAGCTGTCCTCGTGCCTCTTGAAGGATACGTATTCCCGAAATGGCACTTCGGCAGAATCATCACCCTGGGAGATGCTGCTCATAAGGTAAGCTTGGCCGACGCCTCCAATTCCATTGTGATCACCTGCTAAGATGGAATATTTCAGCTTCATGTGGTCACCGGGCATGGCGCGATGATGTGCATAGAGGATGCAGCAGTTCTTGTCAACCAGCTGATGAAGCAACTCCAAAAGAACCCCTCTTCCTCGCTGGGGCCTTCGCAGATCCACGAAGTCTTTGTGCAAACGCAGAACCTGCGCAAATCGAGATCGAGGACTCTTATGCAACAGTCTTTTCTAACGCAAAGCTTGCACTCATGGACCAACCCGCTGTTCAAGTTCGCCGCGGTACACGTTGTTCCGTGGCTGGGGTTCGATTTTGCCCTGGCACAATTAATGGACGCTATGCGGCCGGCACCGCGCTTGGAAGCCCTTCCACTGCCACCTAGGAAGAAGCTTGTTGGGTTCGATGATGAACACCCGGAACCTCCATCTGCCGCGAGGTCGTGGTTAAAACGTCTTGTCTATTCGACCCTCATGCTATGTGCGATGTGGGCGGTGCACTCAGCAAGGAATTCAACATATGCAGGTGCAGGAACGGAACCCGATCGCGAGTTGGTTCGGGTGGATGGTCTAATCAGGTTGGACATGGCGGGCACCCTCATCGTTATGCTGGTAGAAGGTTGGCGTCGCGCCAATAAAATCTCCCTTCTACAATGGCCTATGCTATGGGCGTTGACTGTGGATCTGGCCGGCTTCCAGGTTGTCGCCCCTTTCTTCTATCTGGTTAACTACTGGATAACGTCACGCCGCGGCCGTATCCAGTTTACAGACGTAAGCCGCCTGATGGTTCTATCGGTAGCGAAAGCCATATTCCCTATTGCTATTCTACTTTATATCCTTCCGATAGCCATGACAACCTTTACGAGCCAACTGGGCATGACTTCCCAGCTGGCCTGGGTGAGCTCCCTATCGTCACTACCATCCGCAAGTTGTACGGCATTGGCGACCATGCTTATCTCGATGATAGGCGGCGAGAAGGATACTTTCTTTGGTCAGAAGTATCTGAAATACATCACATTCGGTTACAAATGTACGTTCGCTACCCTGGCCTTGCTACACCTGGCGAGCATGGGCTGGCAGGTCAAGAACAAGTGCATGTTGTTCCCTCTCCCGGTACTCCTTGCGGAATTTGCTTGGCTTCTAGGCGTCTATTCGGACGTTTGCCACTACAACCAAATTAGAAAGGGCGCGTTATATCCTATCGTCTTGATTACTCTCGGCTTCGTTCTCGTCGGCCCAGGAGCGACGGTAATGGCGGTCTGGCACTGGAGAGAGGAGGCTAGGAAGTCGAGTCAAGCAAGCGCCACCAGCAAGATGCTTAGTGTCGGCAAAGTCGACTCCTGTGATTCAGCAGCAGGTGTTAAGAGGTGGTCGGAGTTCCAAAAGTAGAATGGCAGGGTCGGCCCACTTTCAGGGGTCATCGTGGCTCTGCTCTGCTAATATCGGTGGGGATTTGGACGATGACGACACGCTACGAATTATTTCCTAGCTGACGAATCTCTGTATCTACACTACATACCGTCTCATTCCGGTGAGACGATCACTAGCGATTTAGAAATCTTTTCGATAGATTTCGTTTGATGAATGCAACTCTGATTATACCTAGCTAGGAACCATTTCTAGTAGGACGATGTTGCTGGTCTGAAGACTTAGATAAGCTACAATATGATTCACGTGGTTAGATAGATAACCCCCGAGTACGCCGTGAATGCTTGCTTACTTACCTTGACCGCTGGGGCCATTCTGTAACTGTTTGGTATCGTCGAAACTGAGCTCGGGAATTAGCTTGAAATAAGCAACAAGCCTGACGTCGGGATCTGTCAAACTCCACTTGGAGGTGTCAACTGCCAGTGCGCTCGCTACTTACAGTATCCAGGCGTATTTTCTGTTAGTTACATACACCCACCCATTATTTTGTATTTAGAGATAATATTTAAGCCCTATGGAAAACCATGGGCCACTTCATTCAAGGTAAGCGTTTGGTAATGTACAAAAACGGCATGAACTAACAAATCTCCAGACGACGTCTTATCCAATACAATTTTGTATGAGAATCTACGCTGACGTGGAGTGGACCCGATGGAGGTAACTTGCGGGAAATACCCCTCGATACTGTAGTCGTGCTGTGGGTAAAAGTTCACTGCTAGTTCGTTATGACGCCACATGACGCGCAAGCAAGGGTGCCCTGTCTTCTGGACAATTTCATAGTATTATTCCGTTAAGACATCTACTCTACTGCTGAGCCCGTTAGAAATCGGCCAAGTAGAGGTTTGGATCCATTATTGGCGAGACTAGATTAATCAGCTAGGGTTGTGTCTTTCCGATCACCCGAAAGCTTGTTTCCAAGCTTAATTTAGAGGCAAGCGATCTAAGGGATCCGAGGCCTAGCGCGTAATCCCCTATTATGGCATTGGTCAGATGCGGAACTCGGAAAGTTTCGTCGTAATCGGTATTCGCTCGTTCCGCAGTGTCAATTTAGACCCGTCAAGCCTCATGCTCACTGCGCCTACTATTACGTCTCTACGATAGATTTCGGGCTAGTCTTATTACCCCGGGCCCCCCCAGTGCTCGTTTGACCGGAATTCAGATGTTCATTTTAGCCAACCATCGCCAAGGTTTGTGTTGCGTTGCTCGATCACGCGGTGCACTCAACGGATAGGTCATAGAAGCAAGTTGGCCATGCTCTTTCTATACTTATTAATCCAGTTCGCCTTAACGGTTCTTTGTACGGCCATAGCAGCCCCACGGAGCCAAGATGGGTTCATTTCCCTGCCAGCTTCCCGCATGCGCAAACCCCTTAGCGTCTCAAAACGACAGGAAGACACAGGCGTACCGTTGCACGACATCTCTCAAGTCAGCTATCTTATTGAATGTGAGTTTAGTTGGCATATCAGGAATAAAAGGGGCAAACTAACCAAATCAAGTGAGCATCGGAACGCCTGGGCAATCTGTGAAAGTCGCCGTTGATACTGGTTCCAGCGAACTTTGGGTCGACCCAGTGTGTCAGACTTCACAAAGCCTATCCGAAGCCGAGGAGTGCATAGCGAATGGCATTTATGACCCTTCCCGATCCGACACCTTTGAGGACCTCAACTCGACAAACACTATTCCATATGGCATCGGGGCTGTCCAAATCGAATATGTGAGCGACAACATTGCTTTCCCAGATAGCAGTATGTAACACCTCCTATTGCTCGGTTGCAGGGGTATGCTGATCTCTGTCTAGCGATAAATCTGACGGATGTGCAATTCGGTGTCGCGACTGCGAGCCGCCAGCTCAATGAGGGTATCATGGGTCTCAGCTTTGGTGGAAACACGCCGGAGGCCGACTTGAGTTATAACAACATTGTCGATGAGTTATACTTGCAGAACGCCACGCAGTCAAGAGCCTTCTCGGTTGCCCTTGGCAGTTCGGATTCAGACAATGATAGCGTCCTCATCTTCGGCGGAATCGACACCAGCAAATATGCAGGCCCTCTACGCACACTGCCAATTCTGGGCCCACAGAATGGGGAAACCATTTACCGGTAAGCCTAGTGTCGTTTCAGATAATAAGGAATCTGGAGGAGCGGCTCCACTGATTGAAATGGTCAGATACTGGGTACAGCTTGATTCCATCGGCGCCACAGTAGACGGCTCCTCTCATACATACGACAGCTCCTCGTTACCAGTTGTCTTAGACACCGGATCGACGTTCTGCTCACTACCACGGGCGGTCGTCAACGGCATGATGGAAGATCTCGACGGCCAAATTGACCGTCAAGGTCAGGTTCTCGTCGACTGTTCACAAGTCGACAACGAAGATACGTTCGATTTTGACTTCGGCAACATCACTATCCGCATCCCATACTCTCAGTTTGTTGTTCAAGCGAACAGTGAGGTTTGCGTCCTGGGCGCCATCCCCGACGACCAGATAGCGTTACTAGGTGACTCCTTTCTCAGGAGTGCGTATGTGGTGTTCGACCAGAATAACATGGAGATCGCGATGGCTCCTTACGCAAATTGTGGCCAGAGCGAGCAGAGGATTCCGGATGAGGGAGTTTCTGGCGTCGAGGGAGCATGTGATAGTGCCAATAATGACGGCGGAGGTGACAGTGGAGGTGGTGATGACAATGCTGGATCGAGATTAACTGCCAGCATGTTGGGTCTATTATCTGCATGTATAAGTGTACCGGTAGTTGTGGATCTACTCTAAGCGGGCAGTTTCGAGCTCGGCGCATATCAGTCTTCGATAGACCGATGCGTTCGGAAAAGTGCCAGGAAAGCTACCGAAACCTAAGGGTTTGACTCTAGTCGCCGTGGCCCACAGAAGAAAATTCGGATATATAGGAATAAAGAACTTCGTAAAATAGCGAAATATTTGATCGGGATTTCGGAACGTTTATCTGATTTAAACAACTTTATGAACTTAGGAGGATTTCGTTTAGGTTAAGGCTTTCATTAAGCAGTTATTAATCGAATGCAGGAATCTGGCGTAACTCTCTATGTTGGTTCTTAGTGTTCTAGGAAAGGGCCAATTTACTATAGTAGTCCGTGGGCAATCGCCCTTGTAAGTTGCCTCATTAAAATCAGGCCCTCTTTTTGAGGTTGTGGGTCATAACACAAGTGACGTGGAAGGAGCACCCCGGAGGACACTAAATCTATTTCGCTTAATGGAATCAAAAAGATCTACAGCGCGGCTGAAAGGAAAGAACAAGCCATGACGCGTATATGCCCAAAAGCCTGAGATCATGTCTTCCAATCGAACGATACTTAGGGTACCCTATTATTCCGTGTGGGCTTGTGCTGGGTTTCGAAAGTCCGAGAGGTTGCGACCCGAGTAAATTATTGGACAGAAATTCACATGCCACGTTTTGAAATCTCGGCGGAGGCCTGCGGCTGGCTTCCGTGGCTCGTATGAACGCAAGGCAATTGAAGGCTGTGATCGACAACGTTCTTCGGGGCTCAGATTAATGGCCTAATGGCCTAATAACACCAGTGTCGACACCGCCACACCCGCTTTGAAAAGTATTCGCTCTGATAAATCCATAGCCATTACCCTGTGGAAAAAATGGGTCGACTTAAGATATAACTTTTAATAGTTTTTTGGTGGATCGCTGTTAAGGTTTAATTATTTGCCCCGAAAAGGTAAATAGTGGATCGATAACGGCTACATAGGACGAATTAATGGCGCCTCCTAAGCGACTATCATAAACAGTCGCTTAGGAGGGCGCCATCAAGTAACTTCGAGCTTATTGACCAACTATTCATGGCCCGTACAAAGTAGCATGGCAATAGGCCATTAGGCCATTAAGAAGTTGTCGATCACACTCTTAATTGCCCAATGTTGGGAGCTTCGAAAAGAAGAATCTGGCAAAGCCTGGTTAGGCAGAATTTGCTGTAATTCGCGCCTAGGGTATCTTGTATTGCGCCCGAAACTCTTCTTAAATTCTGGGATATCGCTACCGCATTTCATATCCCTTGAGGCCATGCACTGCCGTTTACATTTTCCTCGGCCGGGCCTCTTCCAAACAGAGCCGCAGAGCGTTTCGGGCAAGATTGTCTTTCACCAAAAGCTGCTGGAACCATTCTAGAAACCATCACATCCCTGCGTTACAGGGCTTCACCATGGCCGCCAATCCCAACACGCATTCCTCCCGCTACAGTCCGGTTAAACAGCCCGAGGAATCCACCCAGACAACCTGCAGTCCCATAGGCAGTCAGACTAGATCGCCTTCCCCCCGGCCCCTCACGCACCGAGACCTCTACAATACTCAACTTTGGAGAAAAACCTCCTGGCGCTTCGCCTGCGCTGTTATCTTCAGCACCCTCATTGCCGTTATCCTGCGCTCCTTCGAAAAAATGGGCCAGCTCGACGCCTGGGAAAGACGCTGCTTTAACACGCTTGCTATCCTACTGTCATCGCTCATGAGCTTATCGCTGGGCTCTCTAATCGGAACGTTAGGGGGATTGATCCGCTGGCCTTTGTTGGCGAGGAAGCTTCACACGCCACGAGATGTATGTCGCCAACCCCGGAGAGACTGACCAAACTGACGCCAAGTTCAAGGTTGACATGATACTGGGGATGGTCAATCCCACCGCTTCGCTCAAATTGATTACGGGTCGTATTAAGGACCGGCAATGGATGTTAACAACGTTTGTGGCGACGTTGTACCTCCTTGTCAACATTGTTAGTCGACTAAGTATCGCGGCGTTCGGGTTGACGTTCGATTTGAATGAAGTTACCGGCATCGAGTACCCAGTTAAGGTTACGGACTGGAGTACAGACGAGTGGTTTAGGGTTAACGTGCACAAGAATACTCTTGTGGGGGATTTCAGCGACTACGAGTCGGCTTATCCGATTTTCTGTACGTGTGAGCATTATGGCGACGCCACGATCTTGGCTAACGAGTGTGGATAGCGGGAATGGGCGGTTGTGCGATAAATGGACTAGTTACAACTTCTACCGGCTTCAACCAGTCGGATCTATCGTCCTATGCCATGGCAAATATAAGTGGACAGGGGTATATCGGAAGGTTGAGGGTGACACAGTCACATACTCTTACTTCTTAAAAGAATATCGCGGGATTGCAGAATATTCGTCAGCGGACAAAGTGCTACACAGCTCATCGCGCTGCGTCGGTAGGGCTGTTAATGGGAGCAATGTTTACGAAAAGGGAAGGGAAGTTGGGAACATTGGTTAGTAATCTCTCTTCCCGTGTTGCTGCAGGGATAAAAACCGGGCCGGTAACTGACCTTGACACTGTTGCCTAGACGAACTCAACACCGACAGCCCCGACTTTTTGCATATCTTGCGTGGTATCTACGGCCATTATGGTGTATATACCTTCGATTTTTTGTGGGCGGCGAGGCTAGCTTGGGGCAAATTCTTGGGCCCCTCAGCTTATGCCACGACATGTAAGCAATCTCCCATGCCACTTAGTTGTTCGTGTCTGGCTCCATGAGACCATGGTTGACAGAATTTCGTCCAAGATCTTTTCAGGGGGCAAGACTGGGAGGTGTGGGATAAACGCAGCACTACCTGTTACGAGTGCACGACTTGCCTCACTGACCAGAACAACAAACCTGGTCTCGGGACCAATCTCTTCTATAACTTTCCAGCGGAGAACTCCTCCTACGCCGCCGCCCTACTTCTTCGTTTCGGTGCGTTTGAGCGTGTATACGGGTTTGACCCGCCGGCGGACAGTCTCGCTGTCCGGCTCTACTCCAGCATGGGCACGACTTCTCACTTCGTCAACAACCTAACCACCGCGAACGACAGCAACGGCACGGTCACGGTCGAGTCTGAGCTGCAAGCTGCACACCTTGCAGCACGCCTTCCTATCCTGTCAGTCATCGGTGCTGACAGACAGCTGCCGAAGGTGACGAAAGAGCAGGGTGCGTCCGAGCGGCCTTTCGTCAGCACTGCGGTGCAGGTAAGGTGGGACAGGGCGTTTGGTGTGCTCGGGGGAATCTTGATTGGGCAGTTAGTGGCTATCGCCGTAGTGTACTTCGCGTGCAGGAAAGTTTTTGTACACGACAACGATAGCTATCTTTCCGTTGCGAGACTGTTAAGGACCGCTGTGCACGGCGCTGACCTGAGGAGCGTGGATTTTGGGGTGGAGCTTGCAGCAAAAATTGGAACCAAAATAAAGTATGGGACTAAGCAGAACCAAGAGGGGTATTATGAGGTGGATTTGTGGGAAGATGTTGAGAATGTATTTCCGAAAGGAGACGATCATAAGTACCTCTAGTAAATTAGAGGGTACTCTTGGTTAAGAAGTGGGTGGCTTTTTATTTAATAGAAGGAATGCTCACCTATATTTTACGGCCTACATATATAAGTACCTTTCTTTCAGCCTCCTTAACAGGTGCCTTCAAATTCTTGACCCATCTCGCTGTCGGACCTAGCTAAGGGTAGGTCCATATAGCTAGGTCTTGGCCCTAAAAGTGCAGCCGTTATAAGGCACTAGTAACAGCCACCTTCGGGGTCGCTTTTCTTAGCTATAGCTGTTTTTTAAGTCGGGACCCCCCCTTACGCTCCACCCCCCTAATTTTATGACCCAATAAGTTTGGCCGCCATACGTAGAGTTAGAACAACTAGAGAATGGATCCGGGGTAGACCTATTGTTACGTGACGAGCTTAGTGGATTCGAAGGGCTCGGCGCCTCGAGTCGCTTAAGCTCAGGTAACAGCTTGATGGGCTCGACGAACTCGAAAGTTCGAGCCGGTGGAATACTTTAAGCCGTTAATATGGCGGGTGCAAGGGTTAACCAACTGTTAAACCTAGCCGTACGTTACCTCAGCTAGCTCAGGCCTCCCTGGCTCGCTCTCCATTTTCTTCGAAGCTACTTAAGTACCACCCTTGATTATTTAAGACGATTTAGTGAACTTATAATAGGACCCATCTGCACGCCCGCCGTTCGAAAGGTAAGGCACCTTGGCGAACAAATCAGATCTGAACAAGGTTCTAGGGCTAATGGTTATTCCCATAAGCCATCCGCTAGAGGACCCCAAGGCGTTATTTAGTAAAAATTGGTGTTGCTGACGCCTTGTGGCCACTGAGAAGATACAAGGCTTAAATATAGAATGGTGGAAAACTATGCCTTAACATCTCATACTGATTGAAGTAGACTAAATTAATTGCCTAGTTATACTCTGGAGATTACACGACGGTCTAGTCTGGAACCTCAAAGGCTTGCTGATAAGAATGCGGCTGTACGATATCTGGTACTGTAAGAAACGCTGCGACAGAAGATCACGCTATCCTATAGGAAGCAACAAGGTTGCCCTAGAAGGTTTTGTGGGTGAAAAGTTGCATGGTAGACTCAAAGAAGAAGATGGAAATCTCAAGGTGTGTCGCAAGTGTGTATATTTCGCTATATCAAAGCTATAGACTTCCTCCACTAGCCTGGGGGATGTTGGGCTATATATACTCGCAAATCGCCTTATTATTAAGCGTATTTTTTACGTATTAATCGATTATTTCCACTATTAATCAGGGGATGAATAATGGAAACGTATGATCAGCGCGGAGCTGTTTCGGAAAAGGGGTTTGATCACCCGGAACCCTGAAATTCCGAGAGTTACCCTGTGACAAGCATGTTATTTTTAGAATAGGGGTCAAAAGGGGCAACTACCCGTAGAACCATTATTCACAAAGGAATTCACGACGGCATCATAAAGAGGAAGGCACAAAGACGCCGGTCAGTCAATGGATCATGCCTCCTTCATAAGCGGAGAATTCGAACGGAACTTGATCCAACTACTTCGAATAATAGGCTTTGTTCCCTCAACTCCCCTTGTTAAATTTCCATGCACCTCTACAGCCTTCTATATAAGGCAGCCTCGTTCCAGAGCACTTCCCCGTAAAGAGGTCATACAAGTGACACCAAAAGAACAAGCATCGGCCTTTCCCACACCCCGTCCAACCATGTGTATCGCATACATAGGCCACTGCGCGTGCTCCTGCGGCTGCACCAACGAGCTCGAGCGGCGCACGGTACCCTGCGCGGAGGGATGCGGCCGGATCGCGTTGCCCGTGCACTACGACGTGTTCGACTACCGGTGCAGGGCGTGCTGGCCCGCCCTGTCGGAGTCGGTACCGGAGTGGAGCAGGCGCAGACGCGGTGAGTATTGGTGGTACGTGCCGTCCTGGAAGAGGCGGTCCATGTTCGAGGGGCCCGTCCCGGGAGTGGTGTGCCGCAGGGGGTGTACCGGCAGTAGTAAACCCGGTCCTGATCTGAGGGCCGGGACGACGCCGGGGTCCGAGGTCGAGGACGCTGTTACGCTGCGCTATAGAGAGTTGGAGAGTCTCTACGGCGATGCCTTGGGGCTTGGGCTGACGCTCCGCGAGCTCGAGGCGCAGGCACGAGTCTTCATGTCTGAGCACGAGCAATCAGCTGGATAATGCTGCAAAATGGTCTGTCTGGCATAGGCCGCTAACCGTGGGTTTGCCTCCCTTGGCTTGACGCCAGTTGAAGATCCAAAATAAACGATGCTATTCACATTGCAATAGACGGATGTAGAGATAATAGTCTTGCGAGGAGATCCTTAGTCCCGTAAAAAATGTGACATGCAATATGCACGACTATGAGCCTCAGCCAGCGTCCTAACCCTTTTTTTTTTTTTTTTTTGGGGG